>JAJVDC010000230.1:0-57724 GCA_021436925.1 Neofusicoccum ribis
GGGGCATATGAGGTGTGTAGGGGTAGGTGATGGTGTAGCGAGAAAAGCAAAGAAGGGACGCGTGTATAAGCAAAAGCAAATAAAGCACGTGATTTGCGGGCCAATGTGGTTGACACCAACTCTTGAGCGATTCGGAACGGAGATTTGCGACATCAAAAGATACCGGATTTGGGAATCCGTCAAATACGACGGCTTTGATCTCTAGAGATGGGGCATCCTCTCTAGAGACGAAAGTGTCGAGTTGGTTCGCGAACCTTTTGAGGTTGTCCCATCCAGTAGCCGGGCACGTAAAGTTGTTCAGTTGAGTGTCGACCAGGGTAAAACATTCAGGACGAACCATGTCGCCACCAATGCTGGAGGGAAAAAGCATGGGAGAATCCGCAGCCACATCAAACCAGACTTTTTGTTCAACGACGGTGAAGTGGTCGCTTCGCGGTATGAGGCTGACGGCTATCGATGGCCCAATGGCAAGCGTTAGAAGAACGTTGAATGCCGAAAATAGCATGAAAATCGTTTTTCTCCGGGCGGAGAACGAGGTGGAAGCGAGGGAGCCGAAGAATTCCAGAGACCAGAGATAGCTGATATTCCTAAATTCCAATCCAGAAAAAAGGGCACCAAAGGGGAGACCATCGGACTGTGTGAGCTCGTGGCGGAGGTACATGAATATAGGCATGCTGATTGAAGCATGCGCGAGCAATTCGCAAGCCTTGGCCAGGAATTGAAACGTCGTCGTTGACATTGGGGGATGGACAAGTTTTGTCTGGATGTTCAAAACAACAATGGTGATTGTTGCTGCCAGCGGGATGATATGGACGATCAAAGATAGAAGCGCTGAGACCAGTCCTCGGCGGATGGCGATTTTGGGCACTTCCTCCTTGTACCCAGAGCTGCTGATTATATTTCCTCCAACGACCAATAGAGAGAGCATCTTGATGCTTCGGAGAAAAGCAGCGACCAAAGGGACCCGACGTTCGCGACGAATGACGTCATTCTCGACATCCTTTACAAGACTCGCCGAACTATTGTCTCGAGTCAGCCACTAGCTCATACGTACATGCCCGCCCCATGCCGTTTCTGATGGCTTCTGAGCTTACCTGGAATTTTTTGGATTGTTGACAGGGTCTCTGGGGACATCTTCGAGTAGAATGGACTCAAAAGGTTGGCCGAGTGACATGGGCTCGAGGATCGGGCGTGATGAAATTGATCGTCGAGCCATGTTTGCTGATGGGGCGCGAGAATAGTCGGTTGTGAAGTCGTAGTTCGTCGCGAAATTCCGAGTCAGCAACTGTTCAGGGCCGAGGGAGGGAGGAAAGCCACCCTGCGCTGCTCGCGGAACTCCATGACTGCCCAGAGGTTGCATTAAGAGGTACATCTGAGATGATGCCGAGCAATTGCTACTCTTGGTACTATTGCTTACTGTTACACAGAACTCCACCTGTGAGTGCACGAAAGTAGTCGCCAAGATCGGAGCTGAAATGTACATGGGCGCCTGGACGGCGACGCCGAGAAGCGGGGTGGTGGTGGGGGCTAAATAAGCAAATTCTTGATAAATGAAGCTGCCTAGGTCGAGTTGTAAACAAAAAGAAGCGATCAAATTCCGTATATCAGAGTCTTCCCTTTTTCTACCTCTATTCTCGGCCACCGAGAAGCATTCTATCAACCGTACGTTAGAAAAGCGGCAGTTCCCAAGCTCTAAGGGTATAGTGTACCAAAGCCTTCGGCGTGATGTTCAAAAATGTTGCCTGATCTCGTCAAAGCGAGCTCCCCTCATCCCCGCCTCACACCTCCCGCCGCGCCTCCTCCTGCTTCCGCCTCAACCTCTCCATCCGCTCCGCCCTCCACTTCGCCCCGTACGTCCACTCCGCCCACGCGGTCGGCGTCGCCGCAACCACAATGCACCCCAGCACCAAGAACAACGTGCCGGGCGTGGTCCGCTCCAGCGCAATCTCCGTGACCGACACGCCCACCGCGCCCAGCAGGCACCTCGCCAGATTATTAACTGCGGTGGCGGCGGCGCTCTTCCCAGGGTACAGGTCGACGGTGAGGGTGTTGTTGAGGTTGAGCACGGCGGTGCTGGAGTACCCGATGGCGAACTGGGCCATCAGCGGGATCGCCAGCGACCCGGCTGGCGTCAGGCTGTAGCCGTACACGACGACCGCGAACGCGAAGATGGCCGTCATGGTCGGCAGCTGCGCCAGCCGCGCCCGCTCCAGCGGGAAGTCCGCCGGCATGTTCGACTTCGGCAGCCGGTGCTCCTTGGCCAGGTTGCGCTCGTACTTGTACGAGTCCTCCGTCAGCCGGAATTCCTTGTCCATCTGCCGGCCTGCGATCATGGAGCCGATGGCACAGCCGATGCCGTTGGGAAGGAAACAGGCGCCGATTCTGTTGGAGGGGGGTTGTTAGCGGGGTGTTTGGGGGTTGGTGGGGGTCGGGGGTGGGGGGAAGTACTTGAGGGTTGAGAGGTGGTAGGCGTGCAGCAGGACAAAGGTCGTGCTGGCGCTAACCATGGAGAAGACGGTGTAGATGACGGCGCCGAAGAAGAGCGTGCAGGCGACGTCTTTTTCGAGGAGGAAGAGCATCGGCTCGAAGAAGATGCGAGGCGTCATCTTCTCCCGCACGGGTTTGTGTTCCGTTGTCGTGATACCTTCCTTCTTCCACGGTGCCCACTTGCGGTAGAGCGGCTCATATTGTAGTCCCGTCAACGGTACAGAGCCGTTGCCCGCGATTGCCCTGAGCGTCTCGGGAAGGAGTACGACTATGAGGACGACAACGAGGCTGCCGAGAATTACGAGCGTCCAGAAGATGGAGGGAAAGCCGAGAGTGCCGGCAAGGACGCCACCGAGGACGGGTCCCATTGCCATGGAGAACTGCCGGACTGTGGGAATGTCAGTATATGGGTCGAGTGTGAGGATACTTCTCGGGGCCGAACTAACCTCCGGCAAATGCACCGATGAAACCGCCTCTCTCCTTCGCAGGAGCAATATCAGCAATAACGCCCGCACCTGATTCTGTTAGTTTAAGGCTGTGTTTTACGAACGCGCGGCGTTACCTATGGAGATTGTGGAAGAGCTCCCTGCAGCTTGCAAGAAGCGGAAGAACATGATGACCCCGATGTTTCGCGAGAGGGCGAGGCCTATGTTAGCTCCAATGAAGAGCTAGCGGGCAGTCATCAGCGGATGATCCCTGGATAACTGAGAAGGCGACTCTGTACTCACCACCAAGGTGTAAACAAGCACTTGACGGCGGCCCATGCAATCAGCAATCGGTCCCCAGAATGACGGAGCGATTCCTTGAGCAATCCTGGAGATACATTAGTACAGTTTTGCCCGGGATGCAACGTCCGACACCCACATGTAAGTAGTCACGGTCAGTGATGCGGCCTGGTTGCTGGCCTCGATGGTATCGGCAATCTCATCGAGGGCGGGAAAATAAATGTTGCTTGCCAGAGGAGAGAAGGTGGCGGCGAGAGAAACCAGCATCACAAGGCTATGCGGCGTCAGCTGGGGAAGTGCAGCAGAGAAGAGTCGGGTTACGTACAGAAGCCTTTCCCGGTAGTCGAGTACATGGTAAGCCTCATCTTGCTCGGGACGCGGACTCTCGACGGCTGTGGAAGGTGGGCTGGATATCTGAAGTTCCGGCTCGGCGCCCATGGTGTTTCGATCAAGGAGCGCAGACGTCAACGTCGTCGGTACGGAAGGGTTGAGGATACTCTATAGCCGTCTGTCCCCGCACGCCGAGGCTACTGTCAGAGTCAAAAGCGAAATTCACAGGATTATAGGCAAACGATAAGTACTCAATAAGCCAGCCTTGACACCGGGGAGGTTTAACATTTGTCAAACCTACCTCCTTGATTGGGATGCCTGGTGCAGCCAGTCGACCTCACACATTCGTATTTGACTCGACGATCGCATGCCGCATTTGGACCAGTAAGGGCCTGCATATAGCTTGATAAGGAGCCGATGCTCCTCGGTAGTGTCGTGGCTATGCACCCGAGAACAATCGCGCGTATCACATGTCTGTTGACTGACCTACCGATACGTGGTTGTTCACGATTCTTCCTGTTCGGTGCTTAGGGTGCGCTGCAACACCTGCTCGGTTGGGCGGCTGGTGTCGCTGGATAAGCAAGGTGCCGAATGGTGGTGCATTCTTAGTTTCAGTTTCAGGATCTAGAGCTTATTTACAGTTTTAGTTAGCTTGGCAGAGGCTTAGAGGCTGACGACGCCGAGAAAGCGTGATGCACGTACACGAGATGATTGGTGGGCTTGACATTGACCCCAGGGGCCTACTGGACATCATAATTCCCCACCATCTGGCCGGATCAACATCTTTCCCCCACCAGCACTCCTCTCGCCCTCGAACGAAGGCTCCGGACTGTAACATGCACACTTCTACAAAGGCATTGCGGCGGCCACGCGCCCAGACACAACGAGCCGCGTCTCCGGGGCAAATCCGAACTTCGTCTGATCAGAGGCAACGTGCAGGTGTTCTCGCGGCAAGATGACGTTTCGAAGTCTGTGCGACGCGTTTCGTGCACCATAGAGTTGCACAAGATCAGCTCTCCTGCTGCGGCCGACCACCACGTCACCAGCAGCTGGACGAACGCCGACATTCCCTGCTTAGCATTCGAGCGATCGATGGCGAAGCACAGTAGCTGCCGGTCGATCAGTCTGCTCTCCGGCACTTTGTGGCACTTTCACGTACAACTACACTTAAGCTCAACCGCGCGTCCACCACAGCTGCAACCATAACGACGCGCCGAACTAGATACAGTTGCTAAGTACGAGACAACGGACGACAGCACCTGTGTGAGCTGCGCATCAATGGCATGCCTTAGCGAGACCTCCGCCACCCGGTCCCGACGATCAACAGGGGCTTTACGTGATGGCACAGGCAGACGAGACAGACAGCGCGCCTCGATGGCCCTCTGATTCAGCCAATGAGGCTGTGTGTAGAAGACACGAAGCACGGCAGCCATCTACTGACCCCCGAACCATCGATTGAGATGCACGTCGGGCAGCAGGTGGACAGCGGCAGCGTAGCGGGGCGTCATAGCGGTGAAAAAAAGACGGATGGGATCCACCACACCTGAAATTTCTGCATCCAGGCTCGGAGACTTGGTATGGAGTTGGGCTGGACGGGGCAACGGAAAAAACATGGAGCCCGGGTGGTGAAACGAGAGTAGAGTCGGGGGCGCAGTGGGGTGGTGCGGTGGGGAGCGAGGCTGGAGAGTGGACGTGCTTCTGGGGTGAAGATGGTTGGTGGGCCTTATGAACCGCATATTGACTCTTCAGGATAGAGAGCAGCATTAACACCTTCCTAAGGCATTTTTCGAAGCAAAGTGGCATGATCTTTCGACCAGATCTGCCTCAGGCAGCAACTATAGAGATCATCTGCTCTCCAATCATATCGCCCCCATCAGCCTCGTGGGCGCTAGATTCCACCCGTTATCAAGGCGATGAGCAAGGGCTCGGTTTCATGCTATATCACCTCTTAAAGAGGAAACCCAATGGCAGTCGGCCGAGGGTGAACTTCGGGAGTGCAGGGGACATATAACAGTGATCTCGTGTCCGCGCCGTTAAATTCGTCCAACCTCAAACACCTCGCCTCACAGTTGAACTTGGAAAATGGGTTTCTCATCCCTCTCAGCTCCAACGTCGCTTTCGTCGAATGCGGATTGTCGTTCAAGAAGGGTGGGGCTGCCACCATAAGATGCTGCGGAATATCCAAGGAAACATAAAGCCATTTTCCTTTTTGCGAGATAATAGGGAGAAATCAAGGTTGTTTCATTTCTTATTCGTTGCTCATGTCAAGGCTATACATTACATCCCAGCGTCACTCATCACGTTCCCAAGAGAAACCCCCCACTCACCTCTCGACACCACCACCACCACCACCACCACCTTCCTCATCCACCACCCCCTCCCTCTCCCCCTCCACCTTCGTCCCCTCCGACCACGCCACGCTCGCGCTCCTCCCCACCACCCCCCCTTTCAACCCCCCACCCCCCTTCTCCACATCCCACCGCCCCGCCGCCACCGCCTCCACCACCACGCTCCGCCTGTACTCCTCGTACCTGCTCGCGCGCTTGCTCTCGACCGACGCCGCGCTGCCGGACGCGCACGCCGCCGGGTCGATGCGGCCGAAGGTGGCAGGGAAGCGGTGTTTGAGCAGGACCTTGGCGGCGGGCAGGCAGCCGCAGATGATGCCGGCGGATTCCTCGACGGCGGCGACGAGGTGGAGGCGGGCGGAGTTGTCTTTTCTGCATTAGTGGTGGAGGGATGGCCACGGGGGGGAGGGGGGCTTACAGAAAATGTCGATGGAGGAGAGGGTGGAGGGGAGGTAGGTGATGCGGAGGAGGGAGACGGCGAAGACGCTGGTGGGGTGGTTAGTGGGAGTGGGACGGGTGGATAGCGGGGAGCGCACCAGCAGCCGAGTGAGAAGAGGATGATTAGGCCGAGGCGGTGCTTGAGCGGCATCTGGAGCTTGAAGAGGAAGCGCACGGGCCAGAGGTAGACGAGGAGGTCGCCGAGGCTGTTGAGCGCCGCCGCGGTGGTGTAGAGGGCGAGCTTGTTGATGCAGCCGTTGCCCGGGTCGAAGGGCTCGCTCCAGAAGACGGAGACGGGGCTGGTGGTCGGGAGGTGGTCAGTTGGTTGTTCTTCTTGGGGTGGATGCTGCGGATGGATGGACGACTCACGTGCACTGGAAAACATGCGCGAAGAACAGGGCCGCGCCGTACATGCTGCTGTACCCGATCATGACGTAGCAAAACAGCCTTTTCTTCTTCCCTGGAAAGAGCCCGAGGTACCCAATGCAGACCGAGATTTTCGTCAAGGTCGTGATTGGGTAGAACAGCAAGACGATCCAGTAGGTATACTGTCTAAGGTTAGGACTTAGGAGTTGGAGTGCCAAAGGCCACCACATACCCGAAAACCGTCCGAGATTTCGGCCGGCTCCACATCCCACAGGTGGTAGCCGGTCCCCTTCGTAGTTGCCATGCTCGTGACGACCATGAGCGCAATGCTTGTTGCCGCGGCCAGCCCGATGATGAAGTCGTCCCAGCCGAACATGCGCATCACGACCAGCCGTGTGTAGAAGCGTGTTCCAACAAACAGGATCACCAGCGCTGTCAGGGCAGCTTGCGTTCCGATCAGAGCCGGAACGAGGGTTTGAGGGTTGTCATGGTTCGGTGGAGGAAGGGTGGCGGCGAAGGGTCCGAGGAAGGATTCAAACGTGATGGTTGACATGCTGGGGTGCTTCCCTTAGATGTTATTGGGGTGCTGGCATGGGGAAATGAAGTGACGAGACTGAGATGCTGATGGGAAGAAGAACGAAGTAGGGGCGGGGTGCACTACTTGTACGACAATGGGTGTTGATATTGAAAATGGCAATGCAGACAAGTAGGCACACAGACAGGCCGCGGCAAAGTTCGAAAGCGGAATAGTGGACGTTGGATGTCAAATACAAAATGTGAACGCGTTCCTGTGGGAAGAGCGGATTATTGCTGAAACTGGCTACTGCTCGGGCAAGGCTGGGAAGATGACATGCTGCGGCTCGCAGAGCGTCGGAAGGATGAGGAGTGATGGGAGGTGGAAACAAACCTGGCGTTAGTTTCCGCTTTTTCAGCTCCAACATGACCAATCAAGCCGTTTCTTTTTGCTACTCTACCCCAGCTTTCTTCTTTTGGCTGCGCTGTAGATGGCCCCTTGCATGTCTCAGGGCCAGTGGCGGCCGGGTATCCCCTCGTCCCTTGTAGCAGTTGCAGATGGAGGCTCACAAAGGCCACAGGTGCCGGGAACTCGCTGTGCCTGGACAGATGGGATGGAAGCGGTACACTATCCCGTCGCAAGCGAGAGGGCATGGTGATCGATCGAGACCCTTGACAGCGACGACACGCTAAGCAGTAGCGCCCATCGGGGCGCCGGACTTGCCGTCCCTCCCTTCGGCCAGTCTGGGGTAGTGGGCAAGAGAGCGCGATTGTCTGCTGCGTTCATGTGGGGGCAAGGGATGTTCTGGGCACTGAGTGGGTGCGAGGGCGGCTATGTTGCACGCGGCGGGAAATCAAGATCCATCGTCGGCCCAGACTTCGCTGGGGAGTGGAGAATTCCGGGTTAGTCGAGTCCACACAGATCCTTTCTTCCAGCAGCAGTGGCGATCGCTTCAGACAAGACAGAAGTGCACATATCGAGGGTCAGCTCGAAGCTGGTGGATTGAGGCCGAGCCATGCCGCATATGGAACTGGGAAGCGAATGCTGAAAAGCAAAGAAAAAGGAACAGGCCGGCAGTTGGGCAGACCGACTCTGAAACACTAGCAGACGGATTTGTTCCTGTCACCACCAAGACCCAGCTGCGCCGATCAAGGGCGGAGCGGAGGACAAGACTGACGCTATCAGCTTTGCCTCGCAGCGGAAAGGCGTGCCACTTGGCGAACTTTGGGACCGGACTGCGCCACGCCTGACGCCACCCTCACGGAAGGGAGGCCCAGCGGGCCTGATGAAGCCTCCTCACGGATCCTCCTGCAGTCCTTCATCGCCTTCCCGTATCTCCGAAGCCCGAGCGCAGAGCACGCCACGACGTCTCCCAAGCCCGGCCTTGTCCTTTCGTATTGGCTCTGGCGGTCGGCCTGTCTTCCTCCCGTGTGGCTCTCTTCCGCTCGGCGCCCGCTGCACCGCCCCATCTTCCTTCAGATCACTTGTGCTATCGCGAGAGTCAATCCCACAATACGACCATCAAATTTCCGGCTCTTCCCGGCGTGGCTGCAAGACGGACAGAGGCACTTGGCTTTTGCTTGGAAACTGATCTATTCATCGTGGCTCTTCATGGACGCTGGCGTGGCAAGAATCGAAAGCGTCTAAAATTTTTGGCTGGAAAAACGAACGGCCCGCTCGGGAGAGCGAGCAAAGAAGCGAACAAAACTGATTTCTAAACGGGGGTATAGAATCGAACGTTTAAAAAAAAATGCGTCGATCACGCAACGTGGACAACGTGGTAGTTGAAGTTGCAGAAGTCTGCGTCCGCCGCCACGTCCTCCTTGCTGAGGCCAGCGCCGATAACGGTGCCGTCCGCGTTGACCAGCTCGACCTTCTGCGCACCCGTCGTCATGCCCAGCACCGCCTCCGCGTTGAGGCCGGCCTTGCCGTCGAAAGACTTGAGCAGTTGCTCGCCGCTGTAGACGTTGATCTTGACGCCCGAAGTCTCGGCAGGCAGCACGATGGCGAAGTTGACCGTGTCCTGGGCGTTCTCCCAGCCAACCGGCTTGCCCAGGTAGTCGCCAGCGCACGAAGCGTCCTTGAGCAGAGGGCGGTACCACACAGCGCCCGTGAAGTTGCCGTTGTTGAGCGGCAGGATCTCAGAGACATCGGTGGCGTCCTTGTTCTTGTAGGCATCGATGAAGGGCGCGATGACGTCCTGCCAAGCCGAGTGGTCGTAGTTGTCGACGTACTTCTGGGTCGCCTCGCTGGTCGAGATGGACTCGTTCCACACGTTGCCGATGTAGTGGCTCTCGCCGGCATCGTTCCACGTCAGGAGCATGACGAACTCGGGGCCGAGCTCGAGGATCTGCTTCATGCGGTTGGGAAGGGTGAGTTCTCCGCGGCGGTACCAGTTGCCGAGGCCGTCAATGTGCTTGAACTGGTGGGAGGAGAGGGCTGAACATAGACATGTCAGCACGTGTTCTTCAAAGGTGGAACTTTAGATCAGAACTTACGCATCAGGTAGGACTTGCCGGTGGCGTGAGCAGCATCCAAACCGACCTTGTCAGTGACGGAGGACAGGATGCTGGCAATGCCATCGTCTTGCGACGGCCACGCCGTCTCCCAGCTGAAAACACCGTCAACGGCAGAGTAGGTGCGCAGAGAGCCCATGATGCTCGAGCTCGCGGAAGCGCTGGAGCTGCTGTAGAGGCCAAAGTCCGACACGAAGTAGGGGGTGACACCGTCGGCCTCCATGCCCTCGCGGAGGTTCCTGGTCCAGTCGCCACCGTTCTGCATGATGCCGCCGTTGAAGGTCGAGACGAAGGGCTTGTTCTCGAACTTGTAGTAGTTCTCGTTGACAGCATACTGCTCGAAGACAGGCAAGAACGAGCCAGGGTCCTGCTCGTTCAACACGGCCATGTCGAACGAGAAGAACAGGCCGAAGTCATTCTCGGAGGCGGCCTGGAACAGGTACTTGATGGCATCCAGGGCCCAAGAGTCGACGACATTCTGGATGTTGAGGGCGAAAGCGTCCACTCCGAGAGCTTTGGCGTCCCGGACATCGGCACGAGCCTGGTCAACAGACGAGAGACCGCACACCTGGCTTACGTCAGCCGGAGGTCAGACCGAGAGGGTTGAGATGCGTACCATGTAGTGGGCGAAGACGGCCTTGGCACTCGCGGTGGCAACCAGCGAGGCGCTCGCGAGAGCGATGAGGCAGCTGGTGAAGGAACGCATAATGACTAACGTAAAGCAGTGAAGGAGTGACTAATGTATATGATACAGAAAGGAGTGAATGGCTCAATAGAGCTGTTGCTGAGAGCAAGAGAGCGTAGCCCCCGTCAGTCCAGTGACGAAAGTGCAGAGAGGTTCCAGCCGAAAGGTGACGATGAAACTGCTATCGGGGGCATATTTCGTTATAAAGAGCTGTGCCCAGAACGGCCCCATAGGGCGTTTGGCTGCGCCAATGAAGTCCGGGCTTGGTGTTTGATGAAGGAGCAGCTTGGCACAGGCCCTAACCCAGAGCGTGTGCAACTGGGCGTTTCGAACTGTGCGTCGCTGTCCGAAACGCGGTGCGGCGCCAACGCCCGCCACAGGGAACAGGGGCCTTATTCGGGCTGATAAGCGCTGGCTGACGGCGATCTCTGGACAGCTGAACATGATCTGCGGGCTGAGGCAGAGACAGGGCTCTTCGTGATAGCATCGTCGAGGACGTCACGATGGTGTTGAGGCGGTAGACAGCACCAGGGTCCAGGGCTGGCAGCCAGTTCGTGTGGAAAACACGAGCTGCCAGCACCTTGCGGACCGGACCGCATCGGGCGACCACGTTTCAGTCGAGCGTTTTGTGGTGTAAAGGACGCTCTCGAATATTTGATTGGCCGTATTCGGTACGCGTGGGACCAGGGCGCTTATCATGGTCGGCGGCCTGTTCCCTCCACGGGGAAAGCGGCTTCGAGGCGAGCTGTGGCTTTCCCTGCGCAGGCCCTTGGCCATGCTCCACTTTGGGCCAGCCGGCGATCCCATTGGTGGCGAGCGACGATCGGCCAATTTCCTAACTGGACCAATTGCTGGCGGGGGCGGGCTGCGGCTCTCGAGGAGCGGCCAATTGGCCAATTGAGATCGACGGATGGGTCGGCGCAGAGATTTTGAGGAGTTGCAGCCCTACAAGCTGATCTGTTGGTGGCATCGTCGGAATGCCCGGCTAACAGTCTGTGCGCCGGGCTTGGAGGCAGTGGCGCTTACAGGCGCCGTGGGGTCTGACGAGCAGGTGGAAGCCAACAGCTCAGCTCAGCGCCACGCTGGGTGCCAACACGCGCGGCGCATGTTGGCGGCGAGAGCGGCGCGGGCGTCGACGCACACGTAAGTACGTAGTCAGAATGTTGGCGACCTGGCGACATGGATGGGGTGGGCAATCTGCTAGATTGTTCGGTGTTGGAATACGAGACTTCATCTTGAGTGGAGCTCCACCGGCTAACGCCATCCATCCCGCCTTTGCTCCTTTGGGGCTCAGGGGCGCCGCTGGAAGTGGCTGTCGGCCGGCGCGCGCCCCGGGACAGCCGCGGGCAAGAGTACACAGTATGGCCGCGCGGGAGCTGATCCGACCTGGGCGGCGGGCCTCACGCCGGGCCGGGTGCCGCAGCGGCAGCGGTGCCTGGCGGGTGTCAAACACGCCAGAGCCAGACGGTGTAGCAAGAGCTCGCGTGGAGGGCGTGCGACGGGGATGGCGTGGCTTGGGCGGGCGAATGGCGGGCGCTGTGTGAGGTGTGAGGGTGCGGGGTGAGGAAGCTTGTCGTCGAGCTAAAGGCAGGCGCGCGCGTCATCGCCGTGCCTTGCGACCACCACCAGCGCCAGCGCCCTCACTTACTCGCGCCGCCCGCCGACTACGCGGCTGCTCGTATCGTGATACACCAACATGGTCTCCGGCGTGCAGGTCGCCCAGTTCGTCGGCATCACCGCCTCCATGTTCGTGGCAGGTGAGCTGCAGTGCGCCCACAACACCCCGTCGCCGTGCTGATCGGAGCTCCACCAGGCCAGAATTTCACCTTCTCCACCGCCGTTGTGCCCTCGCTCCTCAAGCCCAGCGCGTCTTCTCCTGAGGATGAGAAACGCCTGGTTGCCCACTGGCGGACTGCCTACAACGCCGGATACCGCCTCACGCCGAGGCCTCTGTTTGTTTCATGCGTTTCGTTCGGCTATCTGGCCTACATGTCGCGCTCGAGTCGCCTCCTGTGCTCTCTCTACACTGCTGCTGCGGTCTTGGTCCCGGCGATCCTGCCCGTGCACACCTTCACCATCATGCGCCCTTACATTGGCGCGCTCTGCCTGCGCGCCGAGAAGCTGGCAGGTCCCGGCGAGGGCACTCCGGCAGAGGCTCTAGGGAAAGGCGAGCCGCACACCCTCCTCCTGGAGGAAAAGACGTCAACAGCGGACCTGGTCCGGCTCTGGGGCCTGCACAACGTGTACCGGTCCGTGACCGGCTTCGTCGGGGCAGCCCTCGGCCTTTGGGCCGCCCTGGAGCACGCCAGGATGCTTGGGGCAGTCGACCTCTTCACGTAACGCCACAAATCAGACAAGACTGCGGCTCTTGCGTCCCTGAGTGTGCCGAGTCGAGCAGTTGCGGCCGCCGCAGTGGCTCCTTTTTGCCTTATAGCCCTATCGGCTCGCCTCGGTGCTACCTCGTATTTTGAACGTTGCATGAAGTCAACGCCGTTTGCTACTCCCGCCCTCTGACACAATGCCATCTCTAGCGTATGCTGATCGTCCGCTACTGTCAAAACTCGCACAAGCGCCACCCTCCCCCAAGATGCCCCAAGCATCCGGAGTTGTGGCGCTGCAACGACGATGCACATTGGAATTCCAAAGGTGAGAGGCCGTGCCCCCGCTGGCCCGGACGAACAAACCCACTGAGATATGCCGCAGTCGCCTGGACTGTCGTCCGCCGGCAGCCCATCTCCGCACTCGACGTCGCCGCTGAATCCCGCAGCCGGTCCCTACATTGAGCTCCGCGACATGAAGGACGATGAGCACCGTGGATACCGCGCCCACGACGATGGCGCGCAAAACAGCGCACGCCCAGTCGGCCAGCTTCCTGTCCAGCAAGACGGCGTCCAGGACATCGTCACCAGCTGGTGGCTCTTCGAGCTGTTTGCCTGGCTTGTCAGTGCCGGTGCCATGGCAGTTCTCGTTGCCACGCTGGTGCTCGCGGACGAACATCCGCTCCCCCACTGGCCCATGTCGATCACGCTGAACTCGTTCATTTCCATCTTGGCAACTATTGTGAAGGCTGCTATGGTGGTGCCAATTGCCGAGGGCATCAGCCAGTTGAAATGGCTCTGGTTCAAGAAGGCGGGTGTGCTTAAAGACATCCAAACCTTTGATGAGGCTAGCCGAGGAATGTGGGGAAGCTTAAAGCTACTGCTGGGCACCAAGGGAGTGTAAGCTGCATTGGGAACCATTTGTGCGACTGTCAGCTGATTGATAATTAGACATCTCGCAAAGCTTGGAGCTTTCCTCACAGTCTTTAGCTTGGCGGTGGATCCGTTCATTCAGCAGATTGTCACGTATCCCACCCGCCGAGTTCCGTCAGGTCTCAACTCGACTGTGCCTATTGCGTACAACTACAAGGACTATTCTTATGGAACCATTATGGCCTGTCAGTATTCATGATTGCATCCCAATTACCCCCGGCCGCCGGCGCTAATGCTGCACGCAGTGAAAAAGCCTACGCTGTCCATGAAGTCAGCCATAAACTCTGGCCTCTACGATACTAATGACGACCCACTCAAGGACTTTGAGGTCACTCCCTACTGTCCTACCGGCAACTGCACTTGGTCAGAACCGTATCAATCGTTGGCAATCTGCTCCAAATGTGCCAACATCACGGAAAGCCTTGATAAGAAGTGTACAGGATCAGGCACGCTGGAAACCTGCACTTGGACTCTGCCCAACGGCTTCCTGCTAGATGGTTCCTATCGGGGAAGAATCTACATGAACAGTACCGGCCAAGTCGACTCTATCAATTTCAACGACACGCAGGCCACTCTCACCACCGTGACAACGATTCGCAGCCTGCACGATCTTTCTTCGACGAATATCCTTGGTGCCACGGCCCAGGAATGCGTTCTGTACGCGTAAGTGAACACGTTTGCTCCAAGCTCAGGTGCAAAGAACTAATCTGTCCTTCGCAGCTGCGTCGAGAAATATTCAGCACGTGTCGAGGCCGGTAACTTCAGCGAAACCGTCACTGCCAGCTACACCAATAGCACGCAGCCGCAGACCAACGACAACATCACCATCACTCCTGACGGCAGCACGGAACAGTACATCATCGAAAGCTACGCTTGGAACGCCATCACCCAGTACTTTTGGAGCATGTGGGACGGCAATGTGACGGGCTCGACGGGCACGTCGTCGTCATCCAGCGACATCGCGGATGCGCTGTACCAGCTCGGCGACTCGGGCACGGGCGACGGCTCGCCCAAACCCGGCGGCATGAACATGACGATGGCAGCGATCGCAAAGAGCATGACGCACCTCCTGCGCAACCAGGCGCTGCAGAACAAGGCGTACGCCAGCTCGGCATCGTTCGACCGCAGCACGGCGAAGGGCATGGCGTGGACAACGCAGACGTTCGTGCACGTGCGATGGCTGTGGATCGTCCTGCCGGCCGTGCTAGAGGTCCTGACACTGGTGTTCCTGCTCGGCACCATCCTGCGCAGCAACGCCAGCGGCATCGCTATCTGGAAGAGCTCAACATTGGCGCTCTTGAACATCAGAATGATTGACGAAGATAGGCAGGCGCAAGGAGCGGGGCTTAGTGATAATGGTTCCAACCTTGCCACCGGGAGGTTGGGGCAGCTGAACGAGTGGGCGAATAAATCGGAGGTACGACTGCATAGGAGCGAGACGGGGACGGAGTTTCATCTACACAGGAAGGTTTAATGGTTCGGTCTAGGAAGGGAGAGCATCAATGAGGTGTTATTAGGCGTCAAGATTGGATGGCTGGGAGGATATCACATACCCGGATAGATATATGTAATTTGAAACTTCTTTTTCTGATAGCCGACTTCTCTCCTGGAACGTCAGCACAGCCAACGAGATACCATCATAGTAGGTGTACGGCTTGGACAGAAGCGCATTACTAATAAAGATTCATTACTCAGGAAACGAGAGCCGCTATAATGCCGTCTTGGACGAGCAGAAGAGCAACCACTGGCAGATTGCGATCCCAGTCAACGCCCATATCGCCATCGCCCTGCTAATGCTGGTTATCCTCATCCCAATCGTCGTCATCGTCCTCATCGCTCTCGTGTTCGGTGCGCGAACCATCAAACTTCCGCTTTCGGCCTTCATCGCCTCCGCGCTACGAAGACGCACCAGCATCAGCGCCGCGTCATCACAACGAAACCAGCACCGCATCGGCGCCAAAGCAGCACAGACTGCTCACGTCACGAGGAGCCGGCAAAGGGGCGGGTGATCGTCGACTTTGGGAATCGCGTTGGCGGGAGAGAGCGATTTGTGGTTCTCAGTACGGAAGTCCTGGGTGGCAGTCACTTACCGAAACGGCCCCGAGGTGCGTTTTGCAGCCGTCGCCGTAGCGCAGCACACCACCGCCGTCGACAATGCAGCCGGACGCGCACGGCGGAGGTGTTTGCGTGGGTCGCCGGCGACGCACGTGATAGCCGCCCAACTGAAGACCGGGAAGACTCAAACACCCACGTCTCTCGCCCGGGCCACGCTCCGTCAGCGTCGCAGGAGGCTCTGGGGAACCTGGGTGAAAGATAGCTGCGAGGATAGCGCATTCGTGGCCCTTTCCTTACCTTCTTTGGCCGGGCCAAGGTTTGCGGGGGGAAGGTGGGCGTGTCGGCGGAGTCGGTGGTGGTGATGGTCATGTAGGGGGAGGTGTCATAATTGGAGTGCAAAAGGCAGATGTGGCTGGGGAGGAGGATGGCTCGATGGTGGGCGGTGGTGTTGTTGGCGATGTTATCGAGCATGATGGCATTGTAAGTCGTCATCGGTGAAGTGATTTTTCTATGCGGCTTCCCGTTGCGTTTCCTTTGCCATCCATGCCAACTGGTGGCTAAGAAGAAGCTCAGTCCTACACACCGTCGAAATTGAAGGTGTGAGGATGATCAGGTGCCCATCGTTCTTGCTCCTTCTCTTTGTTTCCTCACATGTCTCACATTTGATTGCTACATCCATCATAGTGTACACCTGCTCAGGCCAGCTGCTTCCTTTTCCCACAGTCACGGGCATACCTTCCTCCTCCACTTATAAGTCGATGCTCTTGAGCCTCTGAAGCTCACTTAATTCCGCAATTTGGCCTTCTATTGGAACAGCGCCAGCGAAACCACATCCAGCCTACCAACAACAACAATAGACGACGTCCTGATGGACAGTGCTTCTTCAACTCCCACAAGCGCGGTGAAGTCCGTATCTCGTACGCCAGCCCCGGACAATTCTAAGCAGAGCGAGGCGAGGTACGATTGGAGTAACGTGAAGGACGGCCCCAACGGCGACATTGACGACGACGTTCTGAGGATGGCCTTGGAACCTCTCCCGGAGACCTACTCCAAAGGCCTACATGCTGAGAAGATCTTGCGCCTTGGTGTATTCGACCAGACGATGCTCCGGAAGGACATTCCCCTCGTCTTCTGCTTTTCCATGCCCGACCAGCGCAAAGAGACTCTCCAGCTCGCCACTGCAGTTCTCAGGTACGGCCTGCAGGTAGCACTGCAGCGCTGGCCGTTCCTTGCCGGAAGACTGCACGAAGAGAACGAGGAGAACTCTCCAAGGAAGAACTTGCTCGAGCTGCGGTACACTGACCCTCCTACGGACGTGGTCCAGTCAGGCGTGTTCCATGCTCAGACCGTCCGCAGCCTCCGGACCTTTCAGGAACTGTCGGACATGGGAATGCCGCCAAGTGCCTTGGATGGCTTTCTGTTGACTGGGAGAACCCAGTCAAGCAGCCTGGACCTCTCACTGCCTGTCCTGAAAGTGCAGGCCAACTTCATCGAGGGCGGACTCCTCCTTGCCTTTGCTTTTGCTCATCCGGTATTGGACGGCGTCTCGTTGCAGCACTTCTTCGACCACTTCTCCCACTGCACGCGGCAGATGCCTGTGGATGAGGGCAAGCCTTCAGCCATTCGAGCTCACGTTCTCAGTCCAAACGGTCCCCTTGCCGCAACCGCACCAGCCGAAATCCACCCCCGCATCCTCCCAACCTTCCAAAGCCCTCTCCCTCCCTCCCCACCCGCAGACATCTGCCCCGAATTCAACCCCAACCCAACCCCCACCCGCCACATCGACAACGGCCCCCCGACAGCCCGCATCTTCACCTTCCCCGCGCAGCTCATCACCAACCTCAAAACCGCCATCACCGCGCACATCCACGCCCACCACCTCCCCGGCTGGATCTCCACCCACGACGCCCTCTCCGCCCTCCTCTGGACCGCCATCGCCCGTGCCCGCGCCCCCCGCCTGCCCGCCACCATCCGCTTCTGCTGCACCGCGAACGCCCGCCCCGCCCTCGCCCTCCCCCCGACCTACATCGGCAACGCCGTCGCCTACGCCCTCGCCACCCTCCCCGCCGCCACCCTCACCACCAGCCCCTCCATCCTGCACACCCCGACCCTGACCGCCGCCGCCCTCGCCATCCGCGCCGCCCTCGTCGCCGCTACTGCCCCGGCGCACGCCCGCGCCCGCCTCGCCCGCGTCGCCGCCGCGCCTGACGTCGCTGCTGTGCCGGTCGCGCTGGCGGCCGCCGTGGGGATGGAGTGCGCGGGCGTGTTCCTGACGTCGTGGGTCGCGTTCGGGGCGGATGCGGTGTGGGGCGTGCCCGGGGTGGAGGGGGACGCCAGGGCGCGGTGGGTGCGGAAGCCGTGGTGCGCGAGCGAGGGGTGCGTGAACGTGTTGCCGCGGCGGGAGGGGGCGGCGGCGGCGTGGGAGGTGTTGGTTGGGTTGGCGGAGGGGGAGATGGGGGCGTTGGTCGGGGTGTTGGGGGAGGTGGGGGCGGGGGTGGTGGAATGATTTGGGCTTTTTTTGGTCTTTTTTTTCTTTCCTCTGGGGGGAGGTATTGGGGAGGAAGGTGGGTTGGGCGGCGGCTGCAGAGGCGAGAGGGTGGATGGTGTGGTTTGCCTTCAGGTGAGAGCGTTCTCTAATGATCTCGAGGTGTTGATGATGATGAGCTGCAGCTTGAACGGGTTTGGTCATCTCCTCCTCTATAATCCTGGTCTTTATATATACGCTTGATTTGCAGACGTGATGCGACTATTCATGAGCAGGAGGTACATCAACATTCACGAGAGTTTGTTGTGTCACGTGTGCCCATGAAACATACCATCTGCAAGATGTTCTACGCCACAATTGCGGGACATCTCAGGAGCGGAGGAGTACTTCAGCCCTGCGATCGCCAAGGGAATTCAGAATACCCTCCTACGTCATCGAAAAGACCCGACTCTCTGCCGGATATTACTGATCTGTCTTCCTCGGGCTGTTGAGATCTGCGTTTCTGCTTTGTCGGATTCCCGCATCCTTGGTCCTGGCCCTTCACTGCGCGCTTTCTCTCGCCCACCCGAAACCCCTGACTATCCCAGGACCAGATCTGCTGTTCGTATGGCCTGCCGTTAGCGCCGGCGGTACGGCGGCCCGGCCATGATGGGCGCCAAGGGCCTGAATACGAGGATGCAACGCCGCATTCGAAACCCCTGAATTGTTGCTGCTCATCAACCGTATTTTGCGTGCTTCTAGCTAAGTAGCTCCAGGCTAGTAGAACCGGGAGATGAGTGATCAGGCCTACTCACGGTGGTTAGGTCGTATGAGAGATCATCCGACGACGATATTTTGTGAGTTCAAACGCTACGACGGTTCGAGACCCTTCTCGAAGAATAGATCGTCACTGTCGTGTTTCGGGAGATGGAAAGCCGAGGATCTGCGCTGTGAATATGAGGTTGCGAGAGAACGTGTACTGAATTGGCTCTGCAAGTCCTGAAGCATCTGAAGATGTAATATGGGCATAGTGTTCGTGTATGTAACGGCACTGAGCCTCGTTGTATTTACAAACCACCTCCTGAGCCCTGAAAGCCAAGCCTCGTTCTCGTCACCGAAGCCGTAGCTAGAATATCTCATGATTCAATCAATTCGCCGGGCACTGAATGACCTCGGCCACCTCGCTCGAGCTGCAGTAGCCCGACGAGATGTGCGCATCCGCCTTGGCGCAGTTGTTAGGGTCGCTCGCGTCACTGTAGTCCTCATTAGAACAACACTTATCCATAGCCTTTGCAGGAGATGTCTGTCGTACCGCTTGACGTCCAAGAAGCACCAGCTCAGGGTGTCAAGGAAGGATCCGTCGCCTGTGGTAATGAAGATGGGCTTGTTGATGTTCTAGTACCAAATACAGACAAAGATTAGCGACAATCGTCAGGCGCCGAGGACGTATCAGTTGATAGGAAACTTGCTCACATCGGTGGTGAAGCAGCAGGTCTGGAGTTCGTCCTGTCGGGCCGAGAGGTCGGTGGCCGGGGCGGCTAGCGCCAGGGCGGGAATAAGAGCGAGGAAGGCGGTCCGGACGAACATGATGGTGTGTATTCGGGTATTTTGACGTCTTTGGGACCTGAGAAGTAGTTCTTGTTGTAGGGCAGCAGCGCCTCTTAAAAAGTCATGCCTGCTGGTTACCCAAGACCATTGATCCGTGCATTTGCCAGGCTTTCCATGGCGTTTCCATGGCATTGTCATGGCATGTTAAACTAGTAAACGGTGTGTTACACACTGCTGCATGGGCGCGCTTTGATAGGCTCGCTTATACGAACACCCCCAATGCGCAGATGTACGACAACCGTCGGATGGAAGGCCGGTCCGCTTATAGGAGAGGTGTTTAGAGGTCCTTCCACCCTGGGCCGCTTGCCAGTGCCGAATGGGTAAACGCGCCTCATGCGCGCTCGCTTGGGTAAAACCCACCGTTGCGACTCAGGAACTTGGATACCCCGCCAGCGATTCACGGCACTCCGTTTCCAGAAATGAGGTACGGCTATCCTGACTCTAGGGTATTTCGAGTGGTAAAACCATTTCCGGGCCATCCGCTGTGCGGTAAAGAGAGCGATGCAAACGCTGCACGATCGGACTTGAGGACGGAGGTAGAAAGAGACATCCAAAACTTAATCTCGCCCCGCAAAACCTTATCTCAATCGCCATGTGTTTCTTCATGTTTTTCCCGGGCTTGTCTCCCAGAGCACCGGCGTTCTGGGTGATCGATGCGATCGCGGTATCAGCATCGCCAGCATAAGCTGTGTATATTCCCGGAACGCTTGTAGTATATTTGATTGTCTGCCGACGCAAACTTTAAATAGACGAGCGGAAGGAACCTTTACTCTATGAGCTTCTCTCTAACCTAGGACACACCGACCAAAATTCGCAGTGTACCCAGCAAAACCCCGAAGTAGGCAGCTACCAAACTCTCCACGACGACTTCCAGACCCCTGACACTAGCTGTGGTGGCGGTGGCGTAACTTTTGCTCAGAAGGCTTCGCAGACGGCAAAGTCCGTCGACAACCCGCTTCGATAGATCCCAAGTGCGAAGGGTGCTAAAAGGCCGGACGTCCCACCGGCCTCGTGCTAACTTTGCTAGAGCACTTAATCATCCCGGCAATTAAGGTCATCGCTTGGTGGGATTGTGAGGCCTGCGGGCATTGATATCCACGGACGGCGACGGGCGAGAAGGGAAAACAAGTCACACTCCACATCATAATTTGCGCCAGTGCAGGAGACAGTATCATTTGTACTTAGGTTTCAACATGGGGAAAACGCAAATAACACCAAACGCGGTTGCGGCGACGAAAAAACGCCCAAGACCACCAACTCAAAGCTCCAACCCTCAAACGCCATCACCTCACGTGACTAGATACCCCAACAAGGTCGAAAATGCGAAAACCACCAAACCCCCCAAAAGATGCTGAAGAACGAAAACAAGCAAACATGAATACAGCGAGGTATAAAGAATGAGGGTATCTTGATTTTTATAGACTGCTTTGTGTGTCTATGTATGTGATATGTCTTGTTGTGTGTTCCTCGTTATTTGGATTAAAACCCATTAGACCTCTAACTTTCTATATACAGGGAATATTGTATCGACTTTGCTGTGAAGTCTTGAGAAACCAAAAAAAAAGTAAAACAAAATGCAAATGCTAAAGACGAAAAACGCTTGCTTAAGGCTTCATGAGCTGTTCCTTTCTGAAGAAGGTTGCAAAGCCGACGCAGATGCCAAGCTGCATCAGAAGGCAGATCCAAAAACTGGCGCTGGCCAGGCCGTCGGCGCCAACAATGGCGAAGTTGGGGAAGACGGAGCCCGGGCCCAGTCTGTTGGGTGCGGTGGCGCGGCCGATAATGGTTGCTACTGAGCCGATGAATTGGGCGGCAATCAGGGAGAAGGTGTTGTGGAAACGTGTCATGGTTTGCAGGAGCATCATTCCGAAGCCGACGCCCTGGAGTGCATCGAGCACGCCGAGCCAAAGCCAAAGTGCGCGGGCGAGGAGCGCACCGGCGGTGCCATTGCCAACCCAGGGAAGGTAGTTGGCCACGCCAGACACACCCCAAAGCATCTGCGCCCAGCGCGGAGCGCCGACGCCGATGGCAAACATGGGAAGAATCCATGAGTGGGATTTGGAGAGGCGACCGAGGTACCAGAGGAGGGCAGACCAGAGGACGATGAAGAAGAAGACAACGAGGATGAGGATCTGCCAGCCGCTGGCGTGGTTGGTGGTCCAGAGGAAGCGCCAGTTGCGACCGTAGGGTGCGGCGAGCCAGTAGTTCTGAACGAAGACGGTGACGAAGAACCAAAGGATGATCTTGCGCTGGTAGAGCGAGCGGTAGAAGGAAGGCACGTCACCAGGGATTTGGCGGTAGTAGTTGGGGAGTCCGAGGTAGGTAATGACGCCTACAACCCAGAAAACAACAGCCAACGGGAGACAGACGCCTGTGATGACGGCAGTGGGCGTGGAGCTTGTCGTATCAACTCCCGAGTCCGAGAGCTGAGTGAGTGCGGAACCCCAGTACCAGAGCGCACTGACGTAGATCTGCTGGGTACCTTGGACCAGACAAGCGCGGAGAACCCAGGTCTGGATGGGAGCACCACCTAAGACGAGTCAGCTTTGCATGCAAGAGGGGAGATGAGTAACGCTTACCTTCTTCACCGAAGTTGAGCGCAAAGTAGATAGAACCACTGGCTGATGCAACCGTGTAAAAGCCGGATCCCACTCTCTGCGCCCATGTCTTGCCAATTGAGTCTGCCGCGAAAGGAGCAATACCAACACACATGAAAGCCAGGCCGTAGAATGCGAAAGGAATCGAGAGAACGTAGTAGGACTTGAGCCTCCGGTAACCGTACCACCATAACACCGAAGAGACAGCGTAAATCGTCGCGATGATGTAAAGAGTCGTAGAAGATTGACCGATCTCTCCAGAAAGCAGAGACACCTGGTACGAGTTTGCAGCGACAATCTGGCCGAAAGCAAGGAAGAGTGAGTAGATGGGCCATTCGCCAATCTTGTACATCATGAACTTCTTGATTCCGGTCGGGGTGTCGTAGCCGGCGCCCAGCGGGTGGGTTTCGTCGTAGGAAGAGTAGCTGCCGTCGTCCATTTCCGTCATGGTATCGCGGCCACCGAAGGGGCTGTCTGGCCTGGCAGATCTCAAGGCCGAGGGAGACGGACTTGAGGGGCGCGTGCCAGCAAGACCCAGAGAGAGCATGGAGCTGTCGTCGAGCGACTTGCCCAGCTTGGCATCGCGGTACGTGTTGAACCACTTCTTCTCGCTCTTCACCAGAATGTCCTCAATGCACAGCTGGTTCTCCGACGTGCCGGCGTTGAGCTTCTCCAGCTTCTTCTCGAATTCTCTCGAGAAGTAACCGTTGGCGTCGGTGAAGGACGGATCGACCTTCTGGAGAGCCATGTCGTGACGTGCTCCCACAACCGTATCCAGACTGAGGACGGACGAGTTGCTGAATGTGGTGTTGAAACTAGCCACACTGCCTCTGTCCGGTCCACCGCCAAGATTGGCGCCCAAAAGCGGCGGAGGGGGTAGCAGTACATCATGCTGGCCAGGAGAAGAGCCCGGGGAGTTGAGCGCAGGAGAGTAGATGTCGTCGGGACGAGGAGACGGTTGTCCAGGTGAATGCGGGGGTACGGAAAGATGTGCTTGCGAAACAGGGCGAGAACCAGTCGGCGTGCCGAATCCAAAGGACGCTTGCGAAGCGTTGGGCGAACCCCTGGGAGACTTGAAGAGACTGAGCATGGAAGGGGACTTGAGGCCAAGCCCCTTGTGCTTGCCGGCCTCTTTGTCCGAGATCTTGATACACGTCGTCTGGAGGGTTTCCAAATCCTCGACCCACTGCGCAACAGGGAAACGCTGCTTGGCCGAACGAGCACGCATCTTGGCCCTCGTTTCGGTGTCGGATGCAAGAGCATCGTGGATGGCAGATTTGAATTGGCGGATCAAATGCTTGGGAGTCATAGACTCAACAGTGAACCACCAACCAGGCATTTGACCCAGACCACCGACACGCGCACCAACACCAAGGGCACCCTTACGACCGAATTCGACAGCGACCAGACCGAAAGGCTCGTCACGGGACGGAATCAGAGCGAACTCAGCACCGCTGAAAATGAAGGGCGGCAGAGCAGTGAATTCGGGCTTCGAGTAGACACGACCGGGGAACAGCTCCATGATCTTCTGCAGCTTGATGGCGGCGAAGCGACCGTACAAATCGATGACGGGACCAACGCAGACGAGCTGAACCTTGGGGTAGTTCTTGAGGACCGAGGGGAACACGTCGGCAATCAGATCAACACCCTTCTGCATGGACCAACGACCGACGAACACGAAGAGTTCGGCATCGGGATCCTGGTTCAGGCCAGCCCACTCTTGCGCTTGCCTCTTCAGCTCGCCACGTCCAGCTTCGTACGCAGGATCCACGGGAACGTCCTCGAGAGCTTTGTCTGCGTTCCTGTCCCATTCGGCAGTATCCGTAGGATCCGGGTTGGGAAGACTTCCAATCTGCGGCAGACCCCAGAAAATGGGGTAACGAGCAAACGAACGCTTACCGTACTTGCGAGACACACCAACGGCACCGAAACCCTTTTGGTGAATGCGCAGATAGCTGGCAGCGGCGTGAAGCAGGTTGAAGACTTCACCGAACTGAACGTACCGCTTGGCAATCTCCTCATCCAGGTTGAAGACCTGGCAAACTTCCTTGATTTGCGTGTGCGTCCGCATGGGCCAAAGACCCTGGAACTCGGCGTTGTGCAGCGAGAGGGCGCAAGGAATGACGTTGGGCAGGAGGTACAACGGGGCGAGAGCTCCATGGTAATCGTTGATGTGGTACAGGTCAATCTGAGGGAAACGCTTGACCGTCTCGGCAATACACTGGTTCCAGGCTGAGTAGTAAATACCACTGTCGAGGTCGTCCATACGAGGCGGGTAGGGCTCAGACTTGGTCTGCTGGCGGAAAACAGGCGCGTCAAGGAGAACGTAGGTGATGTTGCGGAGCTGGTGGATGCCGACGTTGATCTGGTAGATCTTGTCCATGACGGTGATGTACATGGGCTCAGCGACCTCGTCAACGGGGTAGTCGACACCACCGACGCAGGGAACGACCCAAATTAGATCCTGATGGCCAAGAGACTTGCCCATGAGCTGTGCCATGACACCGAGACCACCAATCTTAATCTTGATGCCCCAGTCCTCGATATCGTACTCCATCGTGGCGATGAGAACAGCGCGGCGCTTACCGCCACCGGCCTCTGCGGCGAGAGCACCGAGGTCGGGAGAATCCGGTGCGGTGGTGACCTGGAGGTTGGGAGTGGACTCCATGGCGGCCTTCTCGTACTCCTGCTTTTTCTTCATCCTTCGGCGGAGGGCCAGAGGGATCGACTGCTTTGCCTGCTGTACAACACCGCTGGTGTTGAACTTGACCTGGTAGAAAGACTTCATGTAGCCGTAGATGACAGCGGCGGCCATGAGGACTGGGAGAACCCAGAGCAAGATGAACAGAGCCAGCTGAATGCCCATGTGACCAACCGGCATGAGGGTCAGAGACCGACCATCGTACGAGACAACGACCTTGTACGCGGTGTAAGGCGAAGATGGAGCGTCAGTGATGTTGACAGTGTTGGTGATCAGCGAGGACGGAGGGAGACGGTCGAGAATGCCGTCGCCGTCAATGTCACCGTAGATGTAGGACTGGTCAGGCTTGCCACTGGGATTTATGCCCCAGACGTTGAACTGGAACTTGGCCGGCCACTCGGTGTTAAAATCGAAGTGCCAGCTGCCAGACTCGTTGATATTCATCTTGTTCTTGAGACCGGCGTCGTAGCCGTACTGGTTGAACGGACCGTTGACAAACAGATGCGGGAAGGCGCGGGTTCCAGTGCTGTCCAAATCACCCTCTTGTTGATGCGCACTGCTAGACGCAAGACGGCCCCAGTACTGCACAATGACGTGTTCGCCGGTCCATTCTTGTTCGGATGTGCCTGTCCAGTTCTTCGCGGGCATGGTGTAGTTGTCACCTGTGTAGACTTCCCAATCGGTCCACGAGGAACCCCAGTCTCGCGACGCGCGGAACCTGGTGGCTCCGGGGGCGCTGTGTTGGACAATCAAGTCGTCGCCATTCTTGCCAACGAGTGTGGTCGAGAACCTGGCGGTTCTGGGGAACACCATAGGGTTGCTCTCAGCGCCGACGCGGATCATGAAATGATCGCGAGATCCAGTTGATGTTCCTGAGGTCGTGGTCGCGTTGGTGACGGTGATGCGGTGAACGCCGTGGGCGACGTTCTTGAGAGTGGCGGAATACATCCACGCGCTGGGCAAAGCGCCGTTGTAACTCCATTCGGTGGTGTTGCTCAGAGTAGTGCAGTTGATGCTGCCCGTGTCAATCGTCGGCGATGAGCCATCGGCCGAGTCGGAACTGAATGAAATTGCCTTGGTCATGGAGTCGCAGCTCATCTCTTGCGAGAAGTGGAGCTCAATATCAACTTCTTCCTTGTCCGACGTGCTACCGGTCGACTTGACGCGGTAGTCGTGGCCAGGGACGAACTTCGTGATGGATGGAGAGGGATCAGCGAATGAAGCAACTGGAACGAGAGCCTTGAACCCCCACTGGTTCATTTCAATGGAATCAAGGCAGCCGTTGAAATCAGTCTGATCCTCCAGACCAAGCTTGAGCGGCGACGACTTGAGCGTGTACGTCTCGTAGGGGTAGAACAGGTTCTTGACCGTGGTTCCGGTGTCGAAAGGAGCAACTAGAGACTTGTTCTGGTTGGAGCAGTCGAAAGTGTACGTGGTCGTGGTATTGTCGTTGCTGTAGAGCAGCCACACCATCTCGTTGCCCGCTCCGGACGTGTCGGCCGAGAAGTCCTGGAGGCCCTCACGGCGTCTCCTCACGACACTACGCAGACCCATCTCGGTGCCCGTACCGTTCGAACCAGGCATGTAGATCCAATACGTCTGGTTCGAAAGCTTCTCAAGCTCGAATCCGTCATTCAACGTCGGAAACTGCGCTCGCAGCTCGTACATGCGCTTAATGATGTTGCGAACCGGGTGCGAGGGATCACGGTGGTCGAGGCTGACGTTGTCATCCAAGCACCCCTTTTTCGCCGCGTCGAGCGGGAAATTGGTGTATTTGGTGAACGGAATGTTGTAGCAGCCATGGTCTTGCCACGCAAGCGACGAGGACAGAGGCTGTCTGCCGAAAATGTAGTTGTTCGCCGTGCTCTCGAGAACGTAATACGCCTGTTCCTCACCCCAGAACAGAGCAGGAATTCCGGGCATGACCAGGGTCGTGATGAAGAGACCAGCCAGGTTTCTGTCGGTGCCATTCGTGATACCGGGCCAGCGGAAAACGTCCTGGTTGGTCGCTCCGTACAAATGGCGCGGGTCCATCTCACCAGTGTTCGTGTTGATCAAGTCGTTCGTCTTGACAATCTCGTTCCACGCATCAACCCAGTCGACGGGGATGTCTCGCTCGGCCTCGTAGATGCCATCGACACCCAGGTATCGCAGAAGGCTTCTGTAGACGGAGTAGTGGAAAGCCCAGGCATCGATTGCGCTGACGTTGCGCTGATAGATAGCGGGCGCGTTGGGCCAGGTGTTGTTGGCATCAAATGCCTCGTCGTTGGTCTTGAAGGCCATCTGCGGCTCTTTGCCCCTGCCAATGTAAATCGAACCGAAAGTGTTGTCCGACACGACTTCGCCAGAAATCAAGAAGTTCTTCTTGCCCACCTTGGCGGCGCACTCGCGGATGTAGTCAGACCAGCTGGCCTGGGCCTCGAGGGTGACGGTCAACTGCTTGTCGATACGGAAGCCGTCGAAATCCAACATGTTGATAGCAATACACGAGAAGAGCTTGAGCTTGTCCAACACCGTCGGGTTCCATTCCTTCAAGCGGTCCTGCACGAAGGAGAACTTGGACAGCTGCTTCTGGTACTCGGGGTAGGTTCCGAAGGACTCGACATCTCCATACTGTAAAGGGTCAGCAGCAGACACGAGGCGCGTTCCGCACAGCATCACTTACTTGATCGAACTCAGACTGCTTGCAGCTCACGAAGTTGTCCGTGACGTTCGATCCAACCATGGTCGCATCCTTGGACCAGAACTTGGGCCACGAGCAGTCCTCGGTATCTTCGTTGCTGACGGTGAAATCCCAGTAACGCCTGGCTGTCTTGTAGACCGTGGTGTGCTCGTCCCACTTGAAAGGCGCGGTTGTGTTGAGGTAGCCGTCGAAGCCGAGAAGATCGCTCATCGTCGACATGGTGTTGTCGAGGATCACTGCGGCCGCGTTAGCACCGATCGCCATGCGCATCGAACGTAGATCGTCGCGTACCGTACATGCCACGGTTGTGGATCTCAGTAATGGCATTGCGCCAGCTGGTGATGTTTCCGAAGTGCCAGTCTAGCAGGGTCAGGTCGACGGGCGAGTAGGCGTCCGAGGCCCACGGCAGGTTCATGAAGGGACTGCCGGCGATGTACAGGCCCTAGTCCAGCGTCAGCCAGCGGCCAGTCGGCTCTCTCGATTGTCCACGCACCTTGATTCCCATGCCCTCAATGTAGTCCAGCGTGTCGATGAGACCCTGGATGTCGCCGCCATAGCGCAGCTGGTTGGAGGTGATGTCGACCTCGAAGATGGTGCCATTGATGTTGTCGTTGGAGGGGTCGCCGTTGACGAAGCGGTCGAGGAAGAGCGTGTAGAAGGGGAAGCGCCAGTTGTCGGGCGAGGGGTGGAAGTCATGGTTCTCCCACTCGCCCCAGTACTTTGTAGGGTCGGTCTCGCCCTGCTTGGTATTAAGGTTCCAGTCTGCGTACTCGTCGAGGTATGGCAGAGCCCAGGTCTGTATTAAGCAGAGAGCGACAGTAGCGAACGAAAGACCCAACCGCGCCATAATGCAAAGAAAAAAAGAGAAAGCGAGTGTAGGGCTGCAGGGAGCAGAGAGGAGAGAGTCTTCTCTCTGGCCTGCGGAGTGTGGGCGAGGAACTTGACGGGTACGGTTAGTACCGGGCCGGTGTCCCTAGCCTTTACTACTCGAAAGATTTGGTGCTAATTCCTCCTGATCCAACAGCGCTCCGGCAAATGCATAATCGCAATACGAGCAGGGGGGAAGAGGGGATGGGGACGGGGAGGCGGTTCGGATCAGAAGAGCGATTGATGGGCTTTGGAAGAGAGGCGGACGACTCTGCTAGCCAGAAGATAAGCCCATGGGCGGGCAGGGAAGAGCTCGGCTGCCATTGGTGCTGGGATCCACGCGGCGGCGAGCGTCCGTGTGGTGGTGGTTCTATTGATAGATACGGCAAGCACTGGCAGGCCGGCACAGGCTGATCGAGGCTCTGCGCAGGGCGTAGCAGTCGCGGAGAGCACGCAAATGAGCCTGCGCACCAATGAAACCGGGCCGGGCACTGGAAGGAGCAGTGGCTTGGTTCCGGCGGGCAGGCTGGCGGGGGCGCGGCGCCGCAGAATTCCTCAGGCGGGCGTGAGATGGGCGCACGGACGTCCGTTTCGGGCGTCGTATTGGTATTTGATACAGAACACGGCCGTTTCTCGAGAATTCGACACGAGACGCCAAGCGAGCGACGCCCCACGGCGGTGGATCGCTGCGCACGCGCCTGTTGAGTGGGCCGGGAGTTGCAGGGCTGCCTGGTTTACGAGAGCGCGGCCGTGAGGATACGAGACCGGTCGGCGGCCGACGGACGCACTCCGGGCGCAGGGGCAGCGGCGCCGAACCGTGGGACGGCAACGCGCCCGCATGGCGGCGCGCGCGACGGTGCGGGCGGGGGGGCGACGAGGCCGCTGGCGTGGAGGCGCGGCCGGGCTCGATCGTGCTGGGCGGCGATGGGCGCGCGGGCGACTGTGGGCGGGCGCGGGCGATTGTGGGCGACGTCGAAAAAGAGACCCTCGCTTGACTGATAGCACCATGCCGCTTCGGGCAACGCCCCGGTCCGGGCCTGCGGTTCGCCTGAGCAGCTACGCCCATCAATTTCACCTATACGAGGCCCCATCCCGGTCGCTCCCACGTCGCATGAACTAGCTCGGCGTAGCGTCCGGCCGCCGCTGCACCGCTCCTGGACCGCAGCACCGTGGCCTGCTCGCCGCCCCCGTCGTGGTGCCTATCGGTCCGACCGCGAGGCCCAGCCCTGCTGCATTTGTGCTCTCCAACACCCGTTATCTGACGTCGCGGGCGCTCGCACTCTGCTACGGTTGCTCTTGATGCCGCTGCGCCGTTAGCAAAGATGCCTTTTCCTTCCAAGTCACTCGTTTCCGCGGCCCTCAGCGCCCACGCCCTGCTCTCGCTCGTCGCGCCCGCCCACGCCGCAACCTCGCTCGAATGGCGCTCGCGCTCCATCTACCAGGTCATCGTCGACCGCTTCGCCCGGACTGACGGCTCCACCACCGAGCCCTGCGATGTCACCAAGAAGCAGTACTGCGGCGGCACGTGGAAGGGCCTGGAGCAGAAGCTCGACTACATCTCCGACATGGGATTCACCGCCGTGAGTTGCGCGGCCAATTGCGCCATCGCTGTCTCAAGTTGGAATCCACGCTGACCGCGGAAACGCCAAACAGATCTGGATCTCGCCCATCACAAAGGGCCTGGAGGGCAACTGGTCTGCTGGCGAAAACTACCACGGCTTCTGGCAGCAGGACCCGTCGCAGGTCAACTCGTACTTCGGCACCGAGGATGACCTGAAGAGCCTCTCCAAGGCCGTCCACGACAAGGGCATGGTGCGCGCGCCCGCTTTCTGCACCCGCCATCCTCAGCTGACGCCCCACATAGTACCTGATGATAGATTTCGTCGCCAACAACTTTGCTTGGCCCGGCCCCGGCAGCGAGGTCGTCTACTCCAACTTCTCCGAGCCGTTCAACACCGAGTCGGCCTTCCACAAGTTCTGCTACATCACCGACTACAGCGATCCCAACAACTACCAGAACGTGAGACTCCCACGCCACTGTCCAATGCGTGGGTGCGCAATTGCTGACGCGCAGCTAGTGCTGGCTCGGAAACGACCTGCTGTCTCTGCCCGACGTCGACACCGAGAACCAGGACATTGTCGACTACTTCGAGAAGTGGGGGACCAATGTCATCGACACCTACAATGGTAAGCTTTCCGCCAATGTCGTGTAACCCGCCCCTGCAGGGCCATCTGACGACCCGACAGTCGACGGATTCCGTGTCGATGCCGTCAAGCACGTGCCCAAGGCCTTCTGGAACGACTTCGAGAGCGTCGTGAACACCTACACCATCGGTGAAGATTTCACCTCCCAGACCGAGTACATCTGCAATTACATGACCAATGCTGTCTCCGCCGTCCTCAACTACCCGATGTGGTACTCGATCATCGACGTTTTCAAGAACAGCACGCGCCCCGTCAGCCAGCTTGCCTTCGCTGTCGACAACCTGGACACCACCTGCCACGACCCCACCCTGATGGGCGTCTTCACCGAGAACCACGATGTTGCCCGCCTTCACGAAATGACCGACGACATGTCCCACCTCAAGAACGCCATCGTTTTCGCTCTGCTGGGCGACGGAATCCCCATTCTGTACTACGGCGCCGAGCAGGCATTCAGCGGTGGAGAGGACCCCGGAAACCGTGAGGCGCTTTGGCTGTCGGGATACAACACCTCTGCTCCGCTTTACCAGCTCGTAAAGAAGGTCAACTTTGCGCGCAACGCCATGGTCGCTTGGGCCACGTACACCTACTGGAGCCCGTACTGGACGCACAAGACGAGGTTCATCTACGCTGAGGACGACGTGGTTGCCATTCGCAAAGGCTACGACAAGAGCATTGTCGCAGTTATTACCAACCGGGGAAGCGAAGCCGCGGACATCGGCTCATTTGAGATCGGCGATACGAACTTCCACGCCTCGGCGCAGATCGTGGATGTTGTTACCTGCAACACGAAGACGACGGGCACCGCAGGCACGTTTTCCACGACGGTCAAGAAGGGAGAGCCCCAGGTAAGATTTTTTATTTTATTTTTTCCTGCGCAAGCGCAACCGCAAAATCGCTGACTTTCTGTGTTCAGGTTTGGATTCCGACCGCCTACTTCAACGGCACGCTGAAAGAGCTGTGCCCGGACGTGTCGATCGTCGCGGACTCAGCAACGTCGCCACCAGGTACCGGAGGCTCTGGATCCGAGACCTCCACATCCTTCGCGGCACCCGCATCGGCAAAATCGAGCAGCCTCGCGCTACTGAGCGCGATCTTCCTGGTAATCTTAATATTGTAAAAACAAAATATCTTGTAATGAGAGCATTTTAGTGGGAGCGCTAGACATCATCGGAGACCGGCGTTTAAAGGGGATATATCAGGGATGCAGAACACACATTTTCAAGAAGCATGCATTTTTTTTCCGCAGTCAGGTTCGAGCGCAGTCACGCGAGCGTCGGTTCAGAACACGATACATATTTCACACGCGGTCGACCATTCTACTTCTCAAATATACCCACAAATTCAATTAATTCACATACGAGGATCAGATTCGGGTGCGGTGGTGTGTCGAAGTTCCCCACGGGCGCGGCACGCGAGTCAAATCACACGGGGACAACGCACGATCGGTTGATGTGGCACAGGAACGCAAAACTCGAACAGGCAGGGAAATTCACGGAGATTCGCAGCTGCATAAGGCATCGATTTACGACTCGAGAGAACCCCACTCGGGGAGACGGTTGTTTGAAAAAAGCTACGGCACGGCAGAAGTCGGTGAGAACACAATTTTCTCCCAAGGAATTCGGTAATACACAAGAAGCTCGAAACGGTTGCAACAATACATTAGACTACTGTTCTGTCGCACGGCATTCCCCGCAGCCACCAACAACGACAACGCACACCTTTTAAAATCTCACATCAGCGTGAGACTTGCCGAAGGATTCACTCTACTTCGAGGTGGTGGAGTCGCTCTTGTCATCAGTGATGGCCAGAGCGTCGAGCGAGACGATGCTGGTGATGTTGCCGTAAGGGGTGGCGGTCTTGGCGGTGGCCAGGTGGTAAGCGGCAATGGAGCGGCGGAAGTGAGAGTCGACCTGGTTCTTCTGGTTGGCGGCCTGGTCGGAGTAGGAGCTGTTGGACGGGAAGAGGCCGATCATGTTGAACATCCAGGCGTCAACGACGCCGCCGACCTCGCGGACGGAGGCCGGCACGCGGAACTCGTTCTGGTCGTCCAGCGCGACGAAGTTGTCCGCCGAGCCGCCGAGCGCATCCATCAGCTCGAACATGCCCTGGACGAGCTGCAGTGTGGGGAAAGGGGCGTTAGCTTTGGGCTTCGTTTTTTTTTTTTTCGCGTGGCGGTGCGGGTACGCTGCCCGTCCAGCGCATCGCTGGGCGGATGCGACCGGATGGCGGTGGCTCCGGGCATGGGAAAACTTACGTAGGAGTACGCCTCGTACACGAGCTGGACGTCCTGGCTGTCCTCGCTAAGGGTGGCAGAGCCAATGACCAGCTGGATGTTGGCAAGGACGGTGTCGTACAGATCGTCCATCTCCTCGAAGACATCCTGGCGGCCCCACAGTCAGCCACGCAGGCACTGGTGAGATGGGGCTTGGGTGTCGACTCACCTGCATCGGGCCGGAGTTCATGGTGGAGTTGATCTGCAGCACTAGATCCTTGATGTCGAAGGACTGGCGGGCGAGCGAGTTGGCCGTGTCCTGCAGGTTGGCCGGGCTCATGGTGGCAAGGGCAGCGCCGCCGAGCAGGCCGAAAGCAGAGATGATCTGAGTGGTGAACTTCATTTTGCTGATAAGGGCAACAGATACGGAGAGCTAGGCTGAGACTGGTGGAAGGAACGAGCGTAGAGAACGAGTGGTGGGTTGGTCAAAGGAGCGACACGGGTTGCACGAGGCGATAACGAATGACGGGCCGGAACTTGCGGTTGGGTAGCTCGAACTCTGAGCAGCGCGGGAGAAACACTTATAATATGAGGATGGGCTTGCGCCCTGAGGCGCTCCTCGGCGCGCCCGCACGTCTGGCTCGCTCGCAGTAGAATTAATTGCGTCCCCTATGCGGACGCAGCTAGGCCGCATGCGGCCGTAGCTGCCCGGGGGTGATCTGCGGCGTTCTGATAAAGCTTTCCAGCACTCATGGGGTGATGTACCTGCAGCGCCCGGCGGCCCTCCAATAACGCGTGCGCTGGCTATTTTTAAGCTCCACAGCGTAGCGACCTACCCCTTTCCCAGCCTTGGCCGCGGCCGCCCTACGGACGGGCCACCATGGACATCAGTCTGTTTCGCACGGCGCAGGCCCCGAGTGCCCGTTCGTATTGTATCCTCTTTTTCAGCAGCAGTGACATAATACGAGCGAACGTTACGGCCAGCGAGCGCGATAGGCGGCAGCCCTACGGTAGGCTCCGGCAACAATACGAGCAAGCAGCAATCTCCAGCTTTAAAGCCATGACCCCAACGCTCGCTGTCCGTCCGCAAGGCAATTTCTTCCAGTCGTCTGTACCGTGGTATCATCAGTCGTAGCCCACTCGCTTTCTCTACGCCACCCACCGCTCTACAGCACCAGTTTCGACACTTTCGTTCAGTTAGAACCGTCAACACTTCCACAATGTTCTCCAAGACCATCGTCCAGGGCCTCGCCCTCTCCGTCCTCGCCAGTGTTGCTGTTGCCCAGGACTGCCCCCAGAATGGCGCTGCTTCCTCGTAGGTCCCCACCCGCGCGGGCCATGACTCTGTGCGTCTTGCCGATTATTGACTGACCTCTCTGCGAACAGCCTCTTCCAGTCCTGCGGTCAGGTGCAGGGCTCCATGAACGTCTGCACCACCGGTGCCGTCACCTCGTGCTCGTGCTCCGTCCTGGCCCACCAGTCTGCGTACGTCCTCCCGCACCGCTACCAGCTCGATTGAACAGAGCAGCCAACTGACGTCACATTCGTGCAGCTGCTACTCCAGCTACAAGGAGAACTACTGCTCGGCCTGGGTGTACCAGAACGACTACTTCTCGGCCAACTGCGGCGACAACTACGCCGACGAGAGCAGCACCAGCAGCACCAAGTCCGACAAGCCCGCGTCCACCTCCGCCGAGGCCACGACCACCGCCGAGTCCGCGTCCGCCACCGACGACGCGTCGTCCAGCTCGTCGGCGTCGTCGCGCTCGTCCAGCGCCGCCTCGGCCTCTGCCACCGCGTCGTCGGGCTCCGCTGCGTCGGCGTCCGCCTCGGCCTCGCGCTCCGGCTCTTCTTCCAGCGGCTCGTCGGCCAGCGGCACCGCTGCCTCTGCCTCGGGCACCGCCTCCGCCTCTGCTTCGGCCACCACCCCCGGCGCCGCCCAGCAGTCCGACAACGCCGGCGCCGCGTACGGTCTCGACGGCCTGCTCATGGCCGGCGGTCTCCTCGCCGCCCTGTTCTAGGCGACGCGCCAATGCGTCACGTCGGCAATCCGTGACGCGCGTTAAGCTTTATTCCTTCTGCACGGAAGAGTAATTGCGCCCGGGACTCTCGGGGCGCCTCCCTTGCAGTCCCGCCGAGCAGCACAACAAACTACACCCCCGGTCCCTGCGCTGCGATAACCCTCCAACCAACGGACCAATCGTCTTTTTTATGTGTTTCACGCGAGTGCTTTTTGGAATAGATAGATGGGCTGCTCTAGTATTGGATATAGAAATTGTTCTTCACTTCACCAGTCCTTACTACCGCGCGTCGAGCAGGAGGGAAGAACGGGAGATAATGTTTATCAGCACCCATGTACGAAATGCAAAAAAACCGTGTCTGAATGGCAGAGCGCCCAACCCCTGAGCCGTGCATGCAGAAACAATGTTCCGATGATCCGAATTTGGGAGGCGGCGCGCGCGGCTGACTAGTTGACTTGCAGGATGGGCGGCTCGCCCTACTAGTTGGGGCAGGGCGGCCGGCCGCCGAGACGCAGGCACGCCGTGACACCACACTTCCGTGACCGGGGCGGGACGGCGGCCGGCAGTGCATGATCATTGGCGCGGTGCCTGGCTGCGCTGCTTAGCGGTCGCAGGTGGAAATTTGGGCGCGGGCTCGTCGGGCTCAGCGGCGCGGGCGGCGCGGTGTGAGTGGGCGGCGGCCGGCCGTGCCCCTGGAGCTAGAGCAGCCGGCGCTGTCGCGTTCCGCTGGATGCGTCGCCGCCCGCCCACCGGCGATGCGACGAGCCTGCGCGCTGGCGCCTGACTAGCGCGCGACCGGCCAGAAGCAAGCGCGGTCGACGGGCACGCAAGAACGAGCGCAAAATGGGCGGGCCAGTTTGATGTGCCGACCGAAAACACGAGCGAGCGGCGGGCGGGTGAAACGCCGAGCAGGAATGTCTGGGCTGCCCGCCCGCGATGGGAAGGTGGGGCCCCGGCCTCAGGCTGTACAGTACGAGGTGCAGGGGGCCCCGGCGCCACGGTGCCACGGTGCCACGGTGCCTTCTTCATGCAGCGCGTGAAAACGGCGCTGGCTGCGTGTAACAGACAGCCGCATGGGTCCCGGCTCCGTCCCTGTCTCTCCCCGGAATCACCGACCCAGCCCCAGCATCACGGGTCCCGGCTTCTAGAAGCATTCCCGCGACGTAATGGCATTGACCCGGGAGAGGAGCGGTCTGCGCTGGCCTGCACGCTCGCGACAAAAATACCCGTAGGGCTCGAGCCGGTGCCAGCGCGCTCGACCCGCTGGCTGTCGGCCGAACCTCAGCCCTGTGCCTGTGCGCCGCCTGCTGCTCTCGTCAAGTTACGTGAGCCAGCATGAGACCCGGCTCCTGCATCACCACGCCCTGACTCGCCGGGTTTCGAGCAGCCGAATGCGTTCGGCCCAGTCCCGACGCCGCCACAGCCCAGTGGGACCTCGTCGGCGCGCTCATATTAAACAGCTGTGCGGTGTGTCGCGAGCGCCGTGTTGACGACGAACACCAGCAATGAAACAAAATAGCCTGCTGACACTGCCCGCCAATTTGCACGGGCCGCACGCCTGCCGTCCGCGGCTAATTCTCAGGCACGGACGCCCGCTTGTACGACATGTCAGTTGATGTCTACAATCACACGTCTCAACTCCCTCTCAGCTCTGAACACTCGGCCAAGCTGATATTGAGAACTGCCGACGTGACTCGTCGCCCACTCTATCCCCAACGCCCACCGCCCAGCCCACCTGCTGAGCACAGAACCATGCTTTAGTGTCGTTGAGGCTTTGGTCGAGGGGCTGAGCTGTAGCTTTCTCACCAAAGACCAGCGCTTATACAACGCACGAACACCTAGCGGAGGCTGGCCGAGACGGGTAAGCACAGCCACCTCGCAGGACTCTGAGCCCCATCGCATGGCCCGTCTCAATGGCACTGTGAGCTCCGTCACACGCACAGTTTCAATGGCACTGTGAGCACCATCACATGCACAGTATCAATGGCTCTCTCCAGAACAGCGTCGGAAAAGACAGTCACGTTGGATTGGAGGTATCTAACTGTACAGCAAGGAAAAAAAATGCTACATCAAGATTTTCTCTCTTCCGTCTCAGTCATGAAAAGTGAAGATTCATCATACAACACACTCCCTCCACCCCGTCACCCCGTCTACAACACCGCCATCACCGTCACCAACCCGACCACCACAGCAACCCCGGCCCGCGCCACAAAGCCCGCCGCCGCCGCCCCAGTCGCCTCCGCCGGGCCACCAGTACTCCCGGTCGCGGTGCCATTGTCGGCAGCGTGCCCGGTCGAGCCGGCCACGCAGGACCCATTCCGCCACGCGGCGTCGACGGCGACGCCCCAGACGGCCACGGGGTCGAGCAGCATGGCCGCGGTGTACCAGACGCGGCAGTCGGCGTAGTCGGCCACGAACTGCAGCGGCGTCTGCGACTCGTCGCCCCGCCGCAGCGCGTTGCGGTAGTTGAGGCTGCCCGCCACGCCGTCCTCGCCCGCCGCCGTGCGGTTCAGCGCCAGCTCGACGCCCGCCAGCGCCGTCACGCCCGCGTCCGCGAGCAGCGCGGTGGTGGCCGCGTCGGTCGGCGCGATCGAGAGCACCGCGGCGGCGGCGTTGACCACGCGGTCCCACGACAGCACCTGCGCGCCCTTCGTCCCGCCGACCGCCACCGTGGGCCCGGTTGCGGGGCGTCCGCCGACGGCCAGCTGCCGCACGCCGCCCTGCGTCTTCATCAGCTCGGCGAAGATGGCGCACGTGGACGCGCAGGTGCCGTCCTGGAGGAGCACGATGTTGGCGGCGGCGAAGGGCTGCGCGGCCGCCGCGGCGAGCGCGCTGCGGTTCTGGTACCCGGTGACGCTGAAGCCCTGCCACACGCGGGTGTCGTTGAGGTCGAAGCGGGTCAGCGCGGTGAAGTTGTCGCCGTGCAGCGGCGTGGGGCCGAAGCGGGCGGGCCACGAGGGGAAGCGCGACCCGTTGGCCTCGAGCCCGGCCGTGTCGTACCAGAAGTCGGCGAAGTCGGGGGAGGTGATGTTGGCGGTGGCGAGCGCCAGGGCCGTCTGGTTGTTCTTCAGGTCGAGGTCGTCGGCCCACGCGCTGACCACCTCGCCCATCGCGTTGTAGGTGTCGGTGGCTCGGACGCGGCTGGCGCCGTACGGGTCTTGCGACGGGAAGAGCTGCTTGAAGAGGTCGAAGCCGAGCTGTATGCTGCCGCCGCCGTTGTTGCGGAGGTCCACGACGAGGTACTTCTTCTGCGCCGAGACTGCGTCGGCGAGGAAGCGGCTGACTACGTCTTGGAACTCGGTGTCGTTCTTGGGCTGGAAGGTGGGTGCGCTGATGACTGCTACATCCTGGTACCCAGTGTTGTTGAGGAAGTAGCCGGAGACGGCGTTGTCAGACGCCTTGTAGACGGGATAGGGGTATCCATATGCAGTGGGCTCGGGCACTGAGGAAGAGCTCGATGACGCTGGAGTATCTGGCGTTGGAGTCGGTCCAGTGCAGAACTTCTCAAAGAAGGTCTCACCGCTGTCCACGCCGGTGAAGTTCGCGTTGAGAGCAGCAATATTGTGGATGATTGTCTTGGTTCCGTTTTCGTGCACAATCGTTGTCTTGTCACCTTCGTAGATTCCCGAGCCGGCGAAGTAGCCGGTACCTGCGCCGGAGTACGAAAGGCCAGCCTGGTTGAAGAACAACGAGTTATACCTTGTGTCAGGGTCGTGGCCGTTGTAGCTCTGGTCCGCAAGCCAGGTGAGATAGTCATTGGTGGACTGATTGTTGATCATCGTGACTGCAGAGGGAGTGAAGTTCGACGCCCTATGTGCCTTGACGATGTCACCTGGTAATTGAGTCAGCATGGAAATGATAGATCTACCAAAATTGATACTCACTGTAGAAGTAGACTTTGGGAAGCGCCTTTCCATCAGATGATAGGGAGACAAGGTCTGCAAACTTGATGGAATCGTCCACCTTTGCGAACCCGAAAACCTGGGAAATGTCTGAGTTGTAATACGTATGCCCGTCATCTGCGATGATAATTAGTTGTCTGCTTTCATCCAGTCCGTCATCGTCCACAGGTGCTCATACAAGCCTTCTTGAGCAAGTTCGTGATGGCGTTCTGAACGTCATATTCGCTTGTGAAACCGCCCTCTGACAGCTTGTCCGCAATATCATCGAGACCTGCGAGAAGATCCACTGGAGGATTTGGATAACCCTCCGGTGGGTTCTTCAGATACGCTAGTGTCGACTGCCATTGCAAAATGCTAGAGATCTCTTGCAGTTGCTGACCGTCACCCTCGACATCGACTGGAACATCTCGCAAGCAGTTGTAGCCAATGGATGCGGGGAAAATGCTGACTTTCGGGCTCTCCTGGAGGATCTGACTGATCGTTGCGCAGCCATCACCTCCACTTGTTGTAGGTGTGGCATTGGTTGTGTTGTTTGCCGGCATGGCGGACGCGGCAGCGGACAAAACCGCTACTGCGAGAGCAGCTTGAGAAAGCATTTTGAAACGATGGACAAGTCTTGCTCTCACAAGGTACAGACAAGGAGAGGTAGAGCTTTGATGGGTTGAGGCGAGGTACAACAGCCATGAAGGCGCATACTGGAATCTTATATGGCATGCATGTTGGAACTTAGACCCGAGTGCCGGGAATGCTTGTGCCTGTTGATCAAGTTGTCTTTCCAATCAGAGCAACGATCAGCTACCAGAGGTTAGTAACTGGGGCAGGGCGCACGCGCTGCGGTGAGCTTAGCACGCATTTTGGGGGCTGATGGGTTAGCCGCAGCAAGCATGCAGCCAAACAACAGCTTTCATTCGCAGCCACCACCGTAAGCACGCCTCTTTTGGGAATTCCGGGGAAAGCGAGAGCCAATCTAAAGCCCGAAGGCTGGATAACATCTTGCTGCTGGTAAATTACTGCATAAGCTCGTCTGAGGCGCTCTCAAGATTCCATGGCTCTGTTATGTATAAGCAGATTGGTAGCATATTTCGCACGTCTAAAGCAATGAACTTTGGTTGCTGACAGAATCCACCCCAGTGTTGATACAGCTATGTGGATTTGAGCATACCTGTCGAGACCGCGGACAGTACGTCACACCGAAACTCGCTGTGTTGGTTTTCCCAAGCATTGAACATGACAAGCGTAGCGAAGGATCGAGTGTGGAGCCCCGTGGTGGCGCACGGTGCCTGTGCCCTCTCATTCTCCAACCCGTCCTCCGGGAGACCTCCATGCGGCAGGCAATGAATGCATCCAGCACCTCCAAAGCCTCATCTGGAAACGCGGGGCATCGTTAGTCCGCAGAGCGATCAGCACTGGCCAAGATCTTTGCAGCCGCCCATGACGTGACAGCGACCCGGCAGTGAAGTGTCTACCGTCAAAGTCTTCATCGGGTAATCCATTGTAAAAGATTGACATTAAAGAATTCCTAGCCCCCAGACGATGGATGCACCGCGCGGGACTTCTCTCGGAATCGACGTTGATTAGCTGGCCAGGGCGGATGCCAAGATGCCAGTTGGCTGGGGGCCGACCTAAAGGATTGCGGGACTGCCGAAACGGGCAATGCACTGGGTCCCAGAGTAAGCGGCCAGCTCCGCCCCGTCACACAGTCCACCGCCGGCAGCGGCGCGACAATAATAGTAGGGTGCGGCTCTTCCGGCACTGCGAGATGCAGGTAGATGTCTGCTGACATTTCAACGATCGGTTGTCTTCCGCCCGGAGCACTTTCCGTCCGCACGACCTTCCGCATGACGTCATGGTCGACAGCTGTCAGACCAGCTGTTCCTAAAATAGATCCGATCACGTTTGTTGCCATCCACTGAGGCAGGCCTAACCAAGCTCATGAATGCTTTCCAAGTGCTACGGTAGCAACTCTCCTCAAAACGGCACTGTCGCACCGACGGCGTCGAATGCTTGTTCGGAAATGCTGCCTAAAAAGTCCACACGCACGCGCATACCGGACGTGCAAAGGGATGAGGCGATTTCTGTCTTATTTTTCAAGTAATCGGTTTCGCGCTGTTGAGAAGTGAAAGTGGCTGCCTGTAGCGAGTCTTGGCGATGGCAAGCGCCACGAAGAACGAAACGGTCATGTCAGGTTGAATGAGTTATGTGTCGAAGTCCTGCTGACTCCGGGGATGTCCCCGTCCGGAACCGAGACATCACTGTTTGTCTCGGATCTTCAGATTGCCCTTTTTGCCAATGTCAGAGAGGCTGAGATTGGCATATGCAAGTCCCAGAGAGGAAGGGCAACGAAGTGCAGCCATGCGCCCAGATCATTCTTCGATTAGGGGGTCTCAGCCCAGCCACAGAAAAAAGCACTTGGGAATCCTGACAGCAAGCCTCATCACATTGTAAGCGCGCAGATAATATGCAACCGTGAGAATTGTAATCCAATTTCGTGTCATAACGCCTTTAAATTCGAATCAACCAATCTGCTCTGTTTAACGATTGTTTTTGTTGAAGCCACTCAGCGCGGCCCCCACCTCCAGGGGTTAAAAAATTTCAGCCACGCAAAGATTAGAAGCTGAGATAGACTTCTTACTCCATTCACTCTATCCTATAGTATTGCAAGCCATGCTATCAAATGTAATGATCCGAGGACAGGCTGCAGCCTGCAGGTTTTACGCGCCAACAGCTCCAGAGCCAATCACGCGTGTAAGGATCGGGAGACTCCCTGAATAAAAAAAATACTTGAGCTCATTCTCCAAAATCATAAGTCAAAAGCATTTATATTTAGTAAATTTAGCTGAACATAGTGGTTTTATACATCCATTGCGCCAAGAGAAAAGCCATCTTCTCATCACTGTGCTGCTGCCACCCGCAGACAGTGAACAGCGTAGAGCGGATGACACATTTTCCGGATGGGCTCTAGAAGACACTAAATCCAAAGTTCCAGCCAGTTTCCGAACGGCTACCTACGTCTATGATTTGATGTTGACGTTGGCATGGCTCGGGCTTAACATTGAATATCTCGGCCCTCGAGCTCTCGGCAGCTTTAAGTCCGATCATCAAATTCTACTTCCACAGTGCTCTCACTCGGACTTTAACAGCTCTCTTCAGACTCAACCCGTAAAGCTCTGTCTTCCCCGCGCTCTCCGCATGCCCTCTTTCGAACCACACTGCCGTGACACATACCCCGGTATCGGCTCTCCGGAGCAGCGGAGAGGTGACATCTCGTCAGTTCTTGGATGGACACGGACCAGAATGATGATTCCGGTGATTAATATTCCGGAATGAACCGTTAGGCTACCCTGTGCTTCCCTTGGCGTTCTTTATCGTGCTCTTGGCCGGAGGTGCTGGAAAGAGGTGAGACGGCGTGGTCTGGATCTTGAAACCCCCCAATGGGTATTTTGCTCTGTCGACATGCGGGTGATTTAGGTAGCCATACTACAAGTTGCTCCGAGGGCTCGGTTGTCTCCAAATTGCGGAGAAGTGCTCTGGGGTCGCGGAGTTAAAGATCAAGCACGGTGCGGGGATCACAAAGTGCGATTGAGCACAACTGCCGGCACCAACCCAAACAGGAAATACTCGGACCCTGCACACTATATGTGGTAGGGATCTACGGAATTCCCGAAGTGCAGGCTCTCTGCCGGCTGCTCATACCGCAGTAAGCGGTCAGGCACTCCATCGCCTCGCTGTCGCTTTGCCTGTTTGCTCAGAAAAACCCCGGCAATGACGCGCATCGGACCGCAGACTGGCTCCTGTAGCTCCCAGGCACCGATCACCGGACGTTGAATCAAGCCACATCCACGCGCGTTATACATCCAGGGAAGAGAGCTTTGCCTGGGAAGTTCCAGACGTCCCGGCATTAACCTGTTGCCGCAGCACAATAAATTCCCCAGACCTCCCCCGCTGTCACGTCCGCTCGCACCCCCGTCCTACCTCGCACACGATGAAGTCCGGCCACGCGACCACCATGCTGGCGGGCGCCATCGCCACCACCGCCAGCGCCTTCGAATGCACGCAATCCGTCTTCGAGGCCGTCATCCCGTCCAACACCAGCGTCTCGCTCGTCCAGAACGTCGTCCAGAACGGCACGTTCGAGGTGCCGGCCAGCGATATCGCGTACCCGACTTCGCCGACTGGTCTGCAGGCGTTGTGTGCTGTGCAGATCAAGGTGCCAGCTCCGGGAAACACGACGTATGAATTTGGGCTGTTCTTACCGGATGAGTGGAATGGGCGATTCCTGTAAGTTTTTCGAGGAAGAAATTGCGTATTTGTTGGTGCTGAGACGTGTTCCTGTAGGGCGGTTGGAAACGGTGGCTTTGCAGGTGGGATCAATTGGGAGGATATGGTAAGAGATCTTGCTTCGAAGATTTCGGAGCTTGATTTATTGGGAACGAGGATACTGAATGCTGGCCTTCATCCAGGGCGCAGGTGTGGGCTACGGTTTTGCGGTTGTCTCCACAGACACTGGTCACAACAGCACTGCCTTGGACGCGAAATGGGCGTACAATGAGCTGGAGGAGCTAGAGAATTGGGGCTACCGTGCCCTCCACGGCTCGGTTGTTTTGGGCAAACAGATAGTTGAGAGCTTCTATGGGGAAGCTCCTGCGTTCAACTACTACACTGGTTGCTCTGCTGGCGGAAAGCAGGGCTTTAAAGAGGTCGAGGAGTTCCCAGATGTATGTCGAACTGAGTTGCCGTGGCAGCCAAAGATACCCGCTGACTGCTCCAGGACTTTGACGGCGTAGTTGCCGGCGCGCCAGCCTGGTGGACCAGCCACCTGCAGGTGAGTTTCTTTCCTACTTGCTTCTGAACATTGACTAATCCAACACCAGCTCTGGAACGGCAAAGTCGGCCTCTACAACCTCCCTGTCGACGCGCCTTACCGACTCAACTCTTCCCACGTCTCCGCCCTCGCCGCCGAGGTCCTCAAGCAATGCGACCCGCAAGACGGCGTCACCGACGCCATCATCCAAGACCCGACGCGCTGCCGCTTCGTCCCCGAGACGCTCCTCTGCACCTCCAACGCTACTAACACGTCCACCTGCCTCAACGCCGCCCAGATCCAGACCGTCTACCAGCTGTACAACGACTGGGTCATCGGCAACCAGTCCTTCGTCTTCCCGCACTTCCAGCTCGGCAGCGAGGCGCAGTGGGACCTGCTCGTCCTCGGCGACGCGCCAAGCACCCTCATGACCGACTACGTGCAGTACATGCTCCAGCTGGGCCCGGACTGGGACTGGCGCACCGACTGGGACGACGAGGCCATCGTCGCGCTGTCGGACGCGATCAACCCCGGCAACGCGACGGCGGACAGCTACGACCTGGGCCCGTTCCACGCGCGCGGCGGGAAGCTGCTGCACTACCACGGGTACGCGGACGGCTCGATCGCGACGGGTAGCAGCGTGTACTTGTACAACCAGGTGACGCAGACGCTGAAGCCGAGGGGCGTGGACATCGATGAGTTCTACCGGTTTTTCCTCGTGCCCGGCATGCAGTGAGTCTTCCCCAATCACCTGGTCCTGTGGATCGTGAAAGTGACGGGCTGACAATCGTGCAGGCACTGCTCGGGAACGCCGGACAATATGAATGCTCCTTGGTATTTCGCAGGCCCCAACCAGGCCAGCGTCTTGGGCAGCGACGTCCACAGCGTTCCGGGCTTCCCGGATCCGGAGCATGATGTCTTGCTGGCAATGATGGCGTGGGTTGAGAACGGCACCGCGCCGACGCAGATCATCGGGACGAAGTTTGAAAATGACACGGTTCATGATACGGTCTTGAGGCAACGGCCACTGTGTGTGTATCCGAAGCAGGCTAAGTATGATGGGTCGGGAGATGTGGACAGCGCGGACAGCTGGACGTGTGAGTCTTTGTATTGAGTAGAAGATTCAAGAACATACAGGTCTTGGATCTCGGTAGCATCCAAAAGAGGTCTAGACTTCATTTTGCGCTCTCTACATAAGTCGGATTGACTCAATCTCTTACTGTCTTCTCCGTAACTATGTCTACCGTTTGAATTTGCCCCCAGAGCTTTCAAAATCGAAATGAAGCCGTTAAAACATTGCCAACGTCATCTTTGCCTCAAGGCGTCGCAATCTCCTCCGAGACTGTAAACCCTTCCACTCTTGCTTTCTTGAACGCGAGTATCAGATCGGCCAATTTGGCCTGATCGCTTTCGTTTAATTGTGTTGGCTCTGGAGACCGGCTCTTTACCACAAGCCCCTCGTACTCATACTCAATATCCACATCAGCCTCCCAGCGGAACAAGTCACTCTTCTCCCTGAAGAACCAAGGCCTTCCACCACTTTCGAAGAGCTTATACTGCTGCCGAAAATCTCTTGAGAGGCCCGTCCTCACCTCACCGTTGGCCAGCACGACCATGCTGGAATGCCACGGTGTGCCTCTGGACTCATCTCCGCCCTGCGGAAGCAGAGGGACGGAGATCTTCGTTTTCCCCGAAGAAGGGTGGATGGAGAGGCGGATTGAATAGCTGAATTTGCTGCTGATCAAGTTCTCGTAGGCCTGGTGCGTGGCGTTCAGTGGAAGGGATGCGCGATGCACGGAGCGTCGTAACTTACAACCAGCCGTCTGATCATCCCTTTGACCACAGCGTCCGCATTCGGAGGCGAAGATTTGTCAAAGGTGCCCCACGGGAGGTCTTCTTTGGCCAGTTTGACATAGCCTGCATACGTGAGGTTCGTGTCTCTGTTGCTGCGGATCTCTTGGTCCACGTCGAAACCTTGGTCCAAGAATTCTTCCAGCTTCGCCCGCAGCATTGGGACGGAAGCCAAGTACGCCTCTTTAGAAAACTCGCTGCTAAAATCTTGCAGGAGTTCTGGTAGACGGAGGAATTTGATGTGTCGAAAGCCTTTGCGGACAGCAAGAGCACGGAGTTCCAGGCCATACTCGTAGTATTCGTCATCGGGAATCCCGACGAGGTCTGAGTAGCCCGCACGTTAACATGGACTTTTCACGATTAGGTTGTCGTATGCTTACCGTTGTATACAGGGCCGTCTGAGATGAGGTGCAGCCGGGCACCGTGCATGTAGACTTTATGTATTTCTTCGCAGATATGATTCAGCCTGGCCAGGCCGAGCTCTTCGCCAAGATCCGGATGACGTCCAATGACCTTGTCGAGGTTTCTGTTCTTCCAAGGGAATGCTGGAAGGACTAGTGAGATTGGTTCTTGTTTGGCAATGGAAGAAATGATTTTCTCCCTCGTGGCAAGGCCAAAGGCCTCTGGCTCTTGTGAAGGAAGGATATTCGCATGCTGAGAGAAGCGCTTGAGGATTGAAACGACCTCAGTGGGAATATCGCAAGATGGTTCCTCATACTGCATGGTGGGCAGTATTTGACGGTATAATGCACTGGACCCTACAGGATAGTTGCAGCATGTACAGATAAGCATAATTGTCTACGCTTCTATGTTCCTGCCAAGGGCGGCTGAGGGAATGACGTGATTGCTATCCCACACTTGCCAATCATAACTATGACTATACTGGAGTACACAAGCGATGCTGATTCAAAAACCTTGCAACTCCACCTTCCCTTGCAGTATCGCCAGTGAAACTAGGCGCTTGCGATCCGGCTCATCAAGCTCTACCTTCCCGTCGTATTCGTTTTTGATCACTAATGCCCCACCGTAGTGATGCTCCATTTCCACTTCTGCGTCCCATCTGTAGAGTGGAGATTTCTCTCGGAAGCAGTAGTCCCGCCCATCCTTCCGGACAAGATCATGCGATTCTCTCAAGTCTGAAACGTGCGAGGTCTTGAACGTTCCTTTTGTAGACACGGCTATGGCGCAGTTCCAGGGAGACATGGAAAACCCGCTTGGCTGTGGGATGGGCGGAATGGATAGCTTGGTTGCGCCTGAGGAAGGATGTATTGAGAGCCGAACATGCTCTGGATAGACTTCGCGGATAAGCTTTGCGTATGCCTGCAACGTATCGTCAGTACATTCAAGGAAGCGGAGAGCTTGTGAGCTTACCACGCCTCCTGCAATCATTTCCTTCCCAATGGCTTTGATCTTTGCCTTATACATCTTTCGGCTGGGCAGCGAGGCCATCACGGAGCTGTAGGCCAGATCTTTTGTCAGGAACTTGGAGTAGCCCAGATAGGTCCGCATGTAGTCCTCATCTGTCTTTAGGAACGTGTCCGCATCGAAGCTTGGATCTCCGTAGCGCAATGCAAGCTGTTTACGTGCGCTACTGCAGAGATTCAGGTAGTCGTGCTTGGAAATCTCGGAATCTGTGTAGAGGCCGAGTAAATTCATGATGCGCATGAACTTGATACAAGAGTAACCTCGTTTGGCCGCGAGGGATCGAATTGCAGAGCCGTAGTCCCAGGCGTCCTCGTCAGGGATTCCCAAGATATCTGTGTGAGATATTAGCAAGGCCGAGAGGACTATGCCATCTCGTACTGACCATTGTAACAAAGGCCATCAGTTGCGATGACTGCCATTGCTCCCGGTGCGTACACCTGCTGCACAGACTGACAGAGATCGTTGATCCGGGCCAGCGCTAGCTCCTCCCCGAGGTCGGGATCCGTGCCAAGTACTTTGTCAACTCGGTTAATACTTTTCCACGGAAAAGACGGCAGCACCATTGGAATCATGGTGCCAGATCTCACGTGTTTCTCGACAATGGGGCCGAATGTAGTCCTTCCAAGCCAACCAGTCTGGTCAGCGTTGCTGTGGCTTTTCTCGTGTTTGCCATAGCTTTCGATGACCTCTAGGATGCGCAGGGTAGTAGCTGATGGAGAAAGATCGTAGCCGCTGTCAGATCGAGTTCTTGGTATAAATTTGGCCATCTTCATTGATTGTGCTCCACGAAGCTACTCGAAAAAAAGCCTTCTCTTATACTCTCTCCCGTGCCATGAAACAGCCGCAGTTCATGGCGTTATTCCTGCCCAGACTTCTTCACAGCCAAATCCCTGTGTGATGAAAACTTGGTCCACAGGCCAGGCACACCAATCACCGTATTCTGCTGCACAGAACCGTATCCGTAAGCGCCAATGGGCGGCACGATCCGGAGACCTACCTATAAGAGAACCGAAGCCGCCGGAGCTTCCGCTATTGTTCGGAGAATTTCCCCGAGTTACAGACCGCCTTCATACGGTGTTGAATTTCCTGGTGATGTCGACCAAGGGCAATGCGAATGTATTGCCGTTACCTCGATGACTAGCCGGCAAAAAAATGGCAACGTGTTCTTTGCAGACATAGGTCCGTTCTCGGGAGTTTCAACTCCGGGTGGAAATACCCTACACAGTCAACCCCAGTCGTTCGGATACGAGATCTTCAGATCTCCGGCCCATATACTGCAACCTGGCCATTCAGCACCCTGCGATAGCGATGATGTTATCCAGAGTGCATATTCCACCACAACCACGGCGGTCAAACTTCTGAGCGCAAAAGTCGACCAGGCAAAAAACTACATGTATTGCCTTGACCATCAGCGCGCAGCCAAGCCTCCCATGCCTAAATATCTTGTTCGAAATCTATGTCGCTAGTACATGTTCTTGCGCAATCGAAATGAGCCAAGCAACACGTACCCAGGGTGATCCTGCAGAGGCTGAAAAGGCATCGGCAACCGGGTTATCATCAGACGACGAACCGCCAACAGAGCAAACGGTACATGGCAATGAAGTTCCTGACGGAGGACTCATAGCATGGACTCAGGTGGCTGCAGGTCACCTGGTAGTCTTCAACTGCTGGGGATACATCTCCTCGTACGCCGGCCACTCCAATCAACGGGAGAACCATGCGCTAAAACGCTTACAGCTTCGGCTTCTTCCAGCGCTACTATGTCGACGAGCTTGGCCTGTCATCCGTGCAAGCCTCCTGGGTAGGCTCGGTCCAGATGTTCCTGGTATTCCTGCTCGGCGCCTTCTCCGGCCGCGCACTCGACGCAGGGCACTTCAGACTCGCCGTCGTCCTCGGCTGCTTCCTGCAAGTCTTTGGCGCTGCTATGGTGTCGCTTGCCGACCGGTTCTGGCAGATCTTCTTGGCGCAGGGTTTATGCAGCGGCATCGGCCACGGCATCCTCTTCTCCCCAGTCATCTCCCTGCTGTCTACGTACTTCCGCCGTCGAAGGGTCATGGCTGTTTCGCTGGCAGCATGTGGCGCGGCTACTGGTGGAATGGTATTCCCAGCAATCGCGTATGCATGCCTGCCGTCAATCGGGTTCGGATGGACGGTCAGGATCATGGCGTTGGTAGTGCTCGTCAACAGCATTTTCATCGTGCTCGTTACGCGGACTCGGGTTGCGCCCCGGAAAGCAGGGCCTCTGTTTGAGCTTGCTGCCTTCAAGGAAATCCCGTATACCCTGTTCACCATTGGATGTTTTATTGAACTTTGGGGTCTTTATTTTGCGTATTTCTTTGTAAGTGCTGGCCCGACTTGCAACGGTCTTTGTCTGACAGGAAGCAGATCAATCTCTACGCACGGCACTACTTTGATTACTCCCAGCGGGATTCTCTGGTCCTTCTCCTCGTCATGAACGGTATCGGTGTGGTAGGTCGCGTGGCTCCTGCTGTCCTCGCCGATCGTCACTTCGGCCCGCTCAAGGTCTTCATCGCCGTTGTTGCAATGTCCGGGATTCTCCTTCTCTGCTGGATCGGGGTCAGCAGCAGGGTCAGCATGTTTGTGTGGGCAGCCTTCTACGGCTTCTTCGCCAACGCCGTGCAGAGCCAATTTCCGGCATCGGCCGGACTGTTCGCGCTCAACGATATGAGAAAGGCGGGGAGCCGTGTTGGCATGGTTTTCTCGGTCGTCAGCATCTCTTGTCTGACCGGACCGCCCATCTCTGCTCGGCTGGTAGCATTGAATGGCGGGAATTATCTTTACGCGCAGGTTTTTGGGGGTGTAGCAATGCTGGTAGGTGCTTCAGTTCTTGCCGTAGCAGCGTATAAGTTACGAGAGAAATAACGTAAGAAACTGAGAATCCGAACATCTCTCATTGTGTTCACTAAGAGATCCAACGCGGACATGAGGCAATGAAAACACTAATATCTCAAGATGATAAACAACAGAATTCCCCTTTCGCACATCACGTCTTGTCCAAAAAATGATCCTTCCCCATCAAATGAGAGAAAAAGAGAGAATACAGTTTTCAAAATACTCTCCTTCTCAAAACTCCGATGCCGCATTGATCGAGATGATGTGGGATGATTGGCTGGTATCGACGACTTGATTAGGATGCCGAGATATGAGTACGAGCTCTTTCAAGCAACCCGTTTATCCAAGTCCTTCGTAAACAACGAACTCTTCTTGAAACTATCCCAATTCTGGGTCTGCTTCGCCGTCTCGACCGTAACCCTCACCGTCTCGGCACCACGCGGCCACATTTCTTCCTCGTACCTCTTGACCGCTTCCTGCAAGGCCTCCGAGTCGTTCGCTTTCAAGTTTTTGATCTCCTCAAAAAGCTTGCTGACATCCTGAATGGCATTACCCAGGCCAGAGCCACGGTCTACAGGCGAGAAGTGTGTCAGCCAACAACCACGCCTTCCAATCCCTCTCCCCTCCGCCCCCTCACGCGGCACGAGCGAGCACTTACGCGGCGGCATCGGATGCGCAGCATCGCCCATCAGCGTGACCTTGCCCCTCGCCTCGTGGCCGTCCCAGCGCTGCGTCACCCAGTAGCTGATGAAGCTGGCGTACGCGGGCTGACGCTCGTCGATGCTCCGCGCGATGCTGGGCCACGGCTCGGCCCACTTGCCCGGGACGCTCATGCGCCGCTTGATCTCGCGGATGATCTCGCCGCCGTCGCGGCCCGCGAGCGGGTTGGTCGGCGGCTCGGCTGGCCAGAAGTGCCCGACGGTGAAGTCCCAGTCGGCGGGGTCGGGCTTGTCGTAGGCGTCGTGGACTGTGTGGGGAAAGGGAGGGGAGGAGATGTCAGCGTGTTGTTTTGTTTTTCTTTTGTCAGGTAATTCTCTCCTTTTCCATTTTCATGGCAAAGGGTGTGGGAATATTTTATGGAGAGGAAGTGTAGTGTGGCTCTGGGCATGTGTCTTACCGCCAACAAGGAAGAAACTGCCGTCAGGGTGAAAGAGGGCGCAGATTCTGTGATGGTGTTTCTGGAACTCCTTGATCAGCTCAACTGGCAGCTTGCAGATTGTCATGCACATCAGGAGCGGCATAAGGGTCGCCGCGGCCTTTCCTGGACCAAGTAGCTGCGTGCGGACGGTCGAGTGCGCGCCGTCGGCGCCAATGAGGATATCGGCTTTGGCAATGCTGCCGTCGGCGAAGGTGGCCGTGACGCCCGGCCCGGATGTGGCGTCGAAGCTGACTAGGCGTTTTCCGTACTATGGGCACCGGTTAACAAGAAATTAGTTTGAAGGAAGGAAAGGTGGAAGGTGGAAGGTAGATTTAAGGCAGACCTGAATGTCGATCCCCTCTCCAAGCATCCTCACGAAAGCTTTGCGCCTTATGCGGAGGGAGTTTGGTGCTGGCATCTTGTACATCAGCTCTCCTGTAGATCCGTCGAACATGGGAAGGCCGTAATCTTCCGCAGGCGGGTAGTTGTCAACTTGCGTGGCCATGATTTTCGGATGGAGGGCTGGTGGCAGGTAGTTCTCGAGTTGTCCCTTCACATTCACCGCGTGAGAAATCTTGATTAGCGCTTATGGATCGTGGACCGTGAAGTACCTGCGCCCAGTATATCCCGATGTTCCAGTCTCGAGTGCGAGTCTCAAAGCTACCCTCTTTCTCGAATACAGTGCAATGGATGCCGTGCTAGAGAGTGTGCGAACCTGGTCAGATATTCTTGCCCTGGATCACGTGAAACGCGTGCGGAGAAGAACCATTTTGCAAGCCTGAGCCATGAGCCTGCCGGCAGACCCTGTTAAAGGCTTAGCAGATACCTAAAATGCTGGAATTCCGATGGAAGATACCCCCGCCAATCACCATGATGCTAAGTTGATCCTTGTTGCTCTCCATGTTGTGCTGTGTCGCTTGGTGTTTTGCCTCTCTCTGAGGTCATGAATGCAAGGGAAACGACAGGTTATAACACTTGCGTTGGCACTGTGCCCCCACTACGCTAATGCAGTACCTTGTCAGACTCGGCGGATCATCCAATTTGAGTGAAGACCCCGCGCTACGAAGGAAGAGATCCCGGCGTCCTGCCTTGAAAATGCCCTTGCGGCTAAAGTGAAAGAGATCTCTGCAGCTCGCTTGCAGAGAGAGTGTGCATTGGGCCCACAGCTTTTAGATTCAGTCTATTGACTTCGTGGAACTATGGGGCTATGAGCGCGAAGTGTAGGGATAAGCGGCTCTTGCCCCTCGTGGCCTCTGGTAGTGTATGCACACCTCCGGGAGGGCTGTGGGCCAACTCTGCGTATTACTTGTATAAGTAATCTAGTCTGCCCAGTTGATTCTCAGAACACCTGATTCTGAAGCTGGAGCCCCCAAAGATGACTTGATGCTGCTGCGGTGTTCCTGACACGGCGGGGTAAACCCACGCTCGACCAACCAGAGCTCCGGCACCCTAAACCAACCCAGAGAAAGCAGCTTCGCAAGACGCTCTGAAGTAGGCTGTAGAACAAACTGACTCGTCTTAAACAGAGCCAATCAACCGCAACAGTGGTGACGGCCCAAGAGCCCAGCTTTATCAGATTGCTTTGAGTTGAATTTCGAGACAAAATAAATTACTCTTTGTAGAGCTTTGAGCACGGTACCTAATCACGATCTGGCCTCCATAAAACAATAAGTGGGACTTATCTACTGTTTTTTTTTTTTGTTTCCACTTTTGAAAATACTACCCGAAGAAAATATTCCGAAAGAGACCGCACCGTGAGTCCACCCAAAGATGCCTTAATGCAAACTTGGCGCTTCCTATTTGGTCAAGCTAGAAGTTTATTCTCTCCAGGGATGGGAAGTTGCCTACAGATGAATCTCTGTCATGATCAGCCCTTGGTAAGACCAGCCTAGGCATTAGAAGTATCCACCAAGAACGTCACTGCAGCACAGTTGACGGTAATTTCTCCAGTGATGGTCTACCTTAAATCCACCTGCTGTAGCATCCGCGGCCCTTAGACAAGATCCGAAAACAGGAAGACTTTATTCATAGAACCGTCCACGCTACACGCCACCGTGGAGAAGCTGTTTCCCTTGGTGTTCACCGCCATGAGGATATCCGGTGTCTGGTCGTTGCTGTCGTTGTTGACTTCCGCCAGTGTGATGAGGTCTGCGCCCTTCGGCACCTCTGACGGCGGGCTAATACGGAATCGAGATACTCCAAGCACACCGATCATATCCGGGAAGTAGTAAATCATGCGGTTTGAGGAGTCTGTAGACACCGCACCTATGTAGGATTCAAATGACAACCCTCCGTCGGCCTCTCCTACCTTTCTCAAGTCGAGCGTCCCGGAATCGCCGGCATTGAGATGCCAGTTGTGCGTAATAGGTGGGATTGGTGAATGACTTGGACGAAGCTGGAAACGATAGTGAAACTGTCTGGTAACGAAGAGGTTCGGAAGCACAGGTCTAAGAAGATATCGCTATACTCTGGACAGGAGCCCCTAAATGTGCTGTTGATTCTCTAGCATGCTTGCTGATGTACCAGCTCGACGCTACCAAATGTACTGACGGAACGTAAATCGAGGCACGTAGAAAGGTTGGCTCACGAACGAATGCCTCGTATCTGTGGAGGTGAGTTGTGCTTAACGTTCGATGTTTTTCTTATGCAGAACCACGAGTAGGGATCCTCCGAGCCGCTCATAGGAATAACCACTCATCAAATTCAATTCAGAAGTATTAACATAAATTTGTATTGAAGCGGTGAAGGCCTAGACAACCTGACTGTTATCTCTACTCCATGGTGTGGTTTTGCGCTCTCTTTACTATGCGGTGACACGTCTGAGGACTGAACTGCAACTGCACCGCTCATAGAAGGCATGAATTGCTTTCTTCGCGAATGTCTCCAGCACTGCACTGTTGTACTGACTCGATCAAACCACTATAGGTTGCTCATATTTTGCAAGGAATCTGGCTCTAATAGGGGTCGTAGACAAAACGTATGTGAGGAGGTTCATTCAAAAAATTTGATGGTATAGCTTAGGCTCAGCCATTCAATTCAACATGTGGGCTCGGTGATTTCGTCGGCTTATCATGGCTTGCGTTTCTTCATGTGATCCTTAGTTATCCATATCGCGAGGGTCCTGAATGTCGAACGAATTGTGTATTTCCAAGTCCTTATTCATCATTACTTCTCCAATGGCAAGTTGAACAGCCGTATGGCATTGCTCCTTGCAACGGCTTCCTTCTCCACCTGTGGAAGATCAACGTTCCTCCACCATTCCTGTGCTTCCTCGATTACATCATAAGGCGTATCTGGGTTTCATCAACATCAGATCTTCAGTTTCAAAAAACAGACTCACCAATAGCGTAGAGACATCTTTCCAGACCTATTTCGTTGATGCAGAACTTCAATCCGGCAGTGTTGAAGTTCCCCGAGGTGGTGATGTGGACGTTTTTCTTGAAGTAGTAGGTGTAATCGTGCTTGGAAGGACGCGTTTTCTTCTTTTGCGGCTTGTTCAACCAGTGGTCGGCGCGCCACAAATTGAATGGGATGCTGCAGGTTGCTTATTAGCCAAAGCAATGTTTTACAAGAAAGTTCAGAGCTCACTTCTCTCCGAGATGACCGGCGACAATCTGGACTTTTGGGAACCGATCAAACACACCTGCATGGCATCAGCTCAGGGATCCCAAAGGAGACGTCGCAGCATACCGCTCGAGCAGACAGCATAAATATGCCAGCTCAGATCCAGATGGAAGCTGCATCCAGCACCCAACATCTGGCTTCTTCCTTTGTACGCACCGCTGACGCCCTGGCCGGTCTTGAGTTCCTCGAGCGGCGGGTACCTCGGGTGGAAGTAGATCGGGACACCCAGCTCCTGCACGGTCTCCCAGAAGACGTCGTAGTCCTCCGTATCGAAGTACTTCCTCCCAGCCCCGTCGGCGCCCACCGACTGCCAGTCATTGACCAGCCCTCCGAACATGCCCAGCTCCTTGACGCAGCGACGCAGCTCCCCAGCCGCCTGGGCCGGGTCGTGCATCGACACGGCGGCCAGCGCTCCAAAGCGCTGTGGGTTTTTCTTCACTGCGGAAAATCAGCGTCTGGGTTGGGCGCGGGCCCCCCGGTCGCCACGTTACCTTCTCCGGCGAGCCAGTCGTTCGCCTCGCTCGCCACCTTCTCGGCCACGGTCCGGACGTGCTCGCCCTGCGCGCCCGGGCTCGTCAGGCTCAGCAGCATGTACTCGACGCCCTCGGCGTCCATGGTCTGCAGGCGCTTGTCGTGGATGTCCGACAGGCGGGCGCCGTGCGCCTTCACGCCGGCGTCGACGTCGGCGCCCGGGGCTAGGATGGGCTGCCATTGCGCGAGGGTGTAGTGCTGGAAGGGCGGGATGACGGCCTCCTCGACGGCGATGGTGCCGCGCATGGTGGGTTGCTGCGGGGTCTCGCGAGGGGCAGGGTCGGGGGCGTCAGGCTGGCTATATGGCTCCGTGCAGGCGGGGTTCACTTCGGTTCGATGCACCCGACACGCTCGATGGGGGCGTGGGCAGGTGTCTGGCTGCAGCACAAACACGTCACGGCGGGTTATCGCACTGCTGAGGCGCTGGAAATGGCTGTATTGCTTGCAATTTATGTCCCGGTTCTCTCGCTCTCGGATCCTCTGGACTGCCAACTTCGCCCGGCCGTCACTACAAAAAATCTAGATGCCAAATTCTAGTGGTCTTTCAACGACAACGCCGGCTCTGCGGTGCTCACGTCCTCTCCGAAATTCGGGGCGCGCAGGTCGTCCTCGTCAACCTGCTCGCCGGTCACGGGGTGGGGGTAGTGGAAGGGGATGCAGCGGGTGTCGGGCCACAGCAGCTTCTGCTGCACCAGCTCGTCGGGGCCGTACTGGTCGTCGGGGAAGGTGGTGGTGGCGAAGGGCACGTAGTTGGGCTGGGTCAGGGCCCAGCCGGCGGCGTGGTCGCCGTGCCAGAAGGCGAAGTAGCGGTACTTGAAGATCTTCCACACGCCGGCCTCCTTGATGTACTCGTTCTCGTACACGCCGCCCTCCCACCACTGGCGCGGGCGGCCCTGGGCGTCGAAGCCGCGCGGGTGGGTGTCGGCGACCGAGGTGTGCACGCCGGCGCTCATCAGCGCGCGCCAGCGGCCGAAGGCGCGCTCGCCCGAGGGGTCGACGTCGATGATGTCCTGCATCATGGCGTGGTCCAGCAGGAAGCCGTGCACCGGCCCGTTGCGGCCCTTGACAAAGCCGTTCTGGAAGCGGCCCACGTACAGGCGCCGCACGCCCTCCTTGCGGCGGTAGCGGCCGCCCAGGAACTCGACGATGGTGTCGGGGTGGTCGGCGAACAGGTCGACGACCTGCTTGTACAGGCACTTGTCCAGGTAGTAGCCGTACTTGTGGTGCAGCTTGCGGACCTCGGCCTCGTCTGCGCCGCGGTCAGCTCGGTCTCGGTCTCGTTCTGCGGCGGCGTGCCGTACCTTGCACCTTGTTGAGCCGCTGGGTCAGCGCCTCGACCTGCTCTTGCAGCTGGGCGACCTGGGACTCGGCCATGAGTGCGGTGGTTCAGGGAGGCAGGTCGGACGGCTCAGGCGCCAGTGAGCACGGCGGCGAGGCATCATTTATGCCGGCCGTCGACCTCGCCGCCCGGGCGGATGACATGCGAAGGGAACGCATTCCCCGCTCACGGACAAGAGCAGCTCGGATTCCCCGCCTTGGCGACCGGCTGGTGCACTGCGAGGGCGGTCGGGTGGATGGTGCCGACGAGGGGCCCGCATGGAGAGCTGCTGCCCCACCCCCGCAACGCCTTCCCGCGTCCCTGCAGATCGCCTGTCGCCGACCCACATCTGACATGTTGACTCGGCATGGCAGACACGAGCAGAGCCTGCGGCTGCGCTGCCAGATCAGTGCCGGCCCGGCAGATGGCGGCTCTTGCGGAAGGTTCGCGCAGGCACCCGCGGCTCTCGGGCAAGCATCCGGCGCGACACTACCACCGCCTGCTGGCGCTGGTGTTGGTGTTGCGGGCTGCAGAGAACGGGGACAGGGCGGTCGATCATGCCGCGCACCTCGCGCCGGGCCGCCCGCCACTGGCCACCGCCGCGGCGCACACTTGCTGCGAGCATTGCATGCAGGCGCGGTGCCGGCGGACAGGCTTTTTACTTTTGGGCTCGAGGGAGGCCTGGGCGGCTGCGGCTCAACGGGCGACCCCTGCGCGAGCTTCCCCGCATTGTCCACTCCGTTTCTTCGACTCGCCGTGCCCTTCCTCCTCTGCATCCTCTCCTTCGGAACCATCCAGCCTACCTCGCCATGCCGCCCGCGCCGGGCCCGTCCGCCAGCGCGCCGCCGGCCGCGAAGAGCACCGGGCAGAACGTGCGGAAGAAGCGCACCGCCGTGAGCTGCGACCGCTGCAAGAACCGCAAGACCAAGGTACGCGCCCCCGCGCCGCTGCTCGACACTGACGGGCCGCCGCTCACTCTCCGCCGCGGTGCCAGTGCGTGGAACCAGGTCTGGGGGGGGGGGGGGGGGGGGGGGGGGGGGGGGGGGGGGGGGGGGGGGGGGGGGGGGGGGGGGGGGGGGGGGGGGGGGGGGGGGGGGCCCTTACAGAAAATGTCGATGGAGGAGAGGGTGGAGGGGAGGTAGGTGATGCGGAGGAGGGAGACGGCGAAGACGCTGGTGGGGTGGTTAGTGGGAGTGGGACGGGTGGATAGC
>JAJVDC010000231.1:0-57371 GCA_021436925.1 Neofusicoccum ribis
TGATCCTGAAGGGAGAATAAACCTTGCTATCTAATCATTCAACCAAGGCCAATTTCAAAGTATTCGAGCAGCTGCGCAAGCGTATTCCATCCACTATAGTACGCTCGCTAGACGAATAAACGGCACGTATTCACGACGCGATTACACACCGAACTCTCGAAAACTTAACCCACTTGAAGAATCTGTTCTTGTCCAACGCATTCTTGACCTGGATTTACGAGGATTTCCACCCCGCTTAAGCGCTATTGAAGATATAGCCAATAAACTGCTTGCTGATCGCGCTAGAGATAGGGTTAGTGTTAAATAGGCCTCCAACTTTATAAAGCGGACTCCCGAGCTAAAAACACGTCTAAACCGCACGTACGACTACTAGAGAGCGAAATACGAAGACCCAGAGCTTCTCACGCAGTAGTTTAAGCTCGTCCAAAACACTATTACGAAGTACGGGATTGTAAATACAGATATGTACAACTTCGACGAAGCTGGCTTCCTTATGGGCATAATCGCAGCTAGAGTAGTTGTTACAGCATCTAAGCGACGTGCCCGACCTAAATCAATTCAACTAGGCAACCGCAAGTGGGTTACCGTGATCTAGGGAGTCAATACTGAGGGCTAGGCGATTCCGCCGTTCGTGATCTTTAAGGGCCAACACCACCTCTCTGCTTGGTATAGCGACGACATTCCACGCGATTGGACTATCGCATTAAGTGAAAATGGTTGGACAATAAACGAGCTTGGTCTATAGTGGCTATAACACTTCGAAAGGCACACTAAGGAGCGTACAACTAGAGCATGGCGACTTCTAGTCCTTGATGGCCACGAGAGCCACCGTTCGGCTGAATTCGACGCATTTTACTAGGAGTATAAAATCATTACGCTTTATATGCCTGCACATTTATCTCACCTTCTTCAGCCACTCGATGTAGGCTGTTTTGCGCCTCTTAAGAAGGCGTATAGAAAGCAGGTTGAAGAGCTAATACGATCCTATATTAACCACATCACAAAGCTTGAGTTTCTACCTGCATTTAAAGCGGCCTTTGAAGCCGCATTTATAAAGCAAAATATTGCAGGTGGATTCCGAGGCGCAGGATTAGTTCCACTCGATCCAGAGGCTGTGATTTCTAGGCTCGATATCAAGCTTCGGATACTAACGCCCCCGCAGGCAGAGGCTACAACTTGGGACCCTCAAACACCATACAACCCGGCTGAATTAGCATCTTAAACTAAGCTTATTAGGAGCCGGATCGCAAGGCATCAAAATAGCTTACCAACATCAATTAATAATGCGCTAAATCAGCTTGCTAAAGGGGCTCAGATGATGGCGCATTCGGCTGTTCTTCTACAAGCCAAAGTCGCGAATCTTCAAAAGGCAAATGAGGCCGCAACACGACGCAAGAAGCGACAAAAAAAGCGAATTCAACAGCAAGGGGCTCTTATAGTTCAGGATAGATAAGATTTAATTGATAAAGCTACTATTAATCAGCAAATTTTACGGGAAACGCGTCAAAGTGGTACGCGATCGGGTAGGACTATAGCAAAGCAATAGCGATGCAGGAAATGTAGCGAGACTAGACACAATTCTCGCACGTGTCAAAAACTTGCAAAAGATACTGTAGAGTAAGATGCATGTTATAGCTAGTCAATTCAATAAGGCGTTGTGAAGTTATTTAGGATTAAAGTGGTTTAAGTTGTACAAGTGTTGCACTCGCTTGTCTGTTGCACTCGCTTATCCGATACGTTATGGCAAATTTACATCCAGGCGAATGCTTCAACTACCCATCTGTGAGCAGTATGACCTGCTGCAATACTTTATGGACTGACCACATAGTCCCACACTCCTAGAACGCTGCAGCAGATGCTGGCTGGCGAGAAATAAGAAACTGGCCAAACGCGAATCACGCCTTAAAGCGGGCTAAAGTACTCGTCTGAATGGATAAGTACCTCACAATGCATGCCAAAGGCATCCGGACGACTGCCTCAGCCCCTATGTAATTCTGTTTCCTGAGTGTATGTGAGGATTATTTACATGCACGAGGAGAACAGTGGAGAAATAGAGAAACTTTTCACAGCGTAGTTGTAGAATCCACGTGAGGTATAATGCCGCACCCATACGCCTCTCTCCCTTACACCTTTACCGTACTCGTACATTTTATTCGACAGAGTCGAGATTCTCATATAACACCCAATCCGCCCATCTGATCGAATTATTTTGGCTCTTCCGTTGGACGCCCCAACTCACCATCCCATCCAGGCACAGAGAGGCCCTTCGCAGCAAATTCCTCATCCGGGATGATCGTGATGATTTTTACCTTCCACTTGCCGATCCTGATCATCAGCTGATTCTCGTCGAAGATGTATTTCTCCGGCATTCCCACAGCCGTGTGCTTGATGGGTGTAAATTTCACCTCGTCGCCCATGCCGCCAATCTGTCCGGGTCTGCTGCCGACGTAGGCGCCTTGATTGGTGACGAGACGGTGGGCCTCGCTCCTGGAGGCGGTAAGTCCGGCAGAGTGAAGAACCTTGGGGAAGGTGGCGTTGTAGACGAGGGATTTTGGCAGGAACATGTTGACAGACGGAGCACTCTCCCAGCTTGTTATCGGCGCGGACTTGTTTCCGCTCGACATGTTGATGAAGTTTCTCTTGTCGCTCGCGTGGAGAGGCTCTTGATTCTCATCCGTGGGAGTTCCCTCGGGGTTAGCAGGCGTCTCTTGCCGCTGCGAAGGCCTTCCAAAGATTTGCTTGTGTTCTTGGGCGGTTTTCTCTGCTGCGATCGGGCCATGAGCTAGCTCGATGAACTCTCGGGCAAGAAGGTGCTGGGCCAGCCGTTTCGATGGATCGATCTTGTGCTCTTCGATGACGGTGGCGATGGTAGAGAGGGGGAGGAAAGTAAACAGTTTCAGGTAACGCTCAACATCAGCATCGGAGGTCCTCACCCAGAACTAGATGCCGGTGTCAGTCGTCGAATGTATTGAAGGTTCGAGGAGATGACTTACGCCGTACAAATCGAAGCTTGGCGTTAGTTCCGGGCTTAACCAGACAGCGTTGCCAGCACTCTTGCCAAACTTCTCGCCAGACGAGGTGGTCAGAAGCGGAACGGTCAGGCCGTAAGGAGCTTTGAGGTAGTCATTTTGGGGCTTCTTAAGATCGAGGACTCTTTCTTGAACTTCAGGGTCCGGAATGGTGTTCCGAATGTAGTTGATGGCGTCGATACCCGCAACGATGTTGCCATACTGGTCAGAGCCGCCCACCTGCAGCTGGACGCGGTTTCTGTTGAACAGGTGCCACCAGTCCCAGGCTTGCAGGATGGGATAGCTGAATTCGGCGAACGACATTCCCTCGCCATTCGCCTGCCGTAGCTTCACGCTGCAATCGATCAGCAAAGTGCGGATTGTTACCAGACAAGACTGACTCACGTGTCGCGACTCAGCATAGGGCCCAGCCTGAAACCAGTACCAATGGTCTTCATAAACTCGATGACATCCAGGCCTTGCAGCCAAGTATTGTTGTTCACCAATGCCCTCTTCCAGGCCCATTCACGGACGTAGCCATGCTTGCGGCCCATGCGCTCAACGCTCATCCAGAGCTTCTTCAGCTGCATGTGCATCAGAACCATGTTGGTCTTGCGTGTGGAAGTGGCCACCTCCTCGCGAGCGGTCGCGCGGCCGATGGGGTCCCCGATCTTGGCTGTTGCACCGCCGAGCTTTGAAGGGAGATGTCAGAAAGAGGGTGTCTCTGGGCCAGACTGCGGCGTGCTTACGAGGGTATAGGCAGAAAATCCGTGCAAGTACATCCAGAAGATGACCATGAACGGCAGCAGGTGGCCGACATGCAACGAGGGCGCAGTCGGGTCGACGCCGCAGTAAGCGCCGATGCGCTTGTTGGTCATGACCTTGTCGAGGACATTGCGGTCTCTGCGCCCGGGTTAGCTGCTGCGCGGGCGCAGTGGAGGAGGGCTGCGCACCCGGCGATCTGCTTGATGTATCCCCGCTCCTCGAGCATGCTCAGGAAGGCCTGCTTGCGGCCGGCCTCGATCTCCTTCGCCTGCTCCTTCCACTGCCACTCGGCCTCGATGGTCTTGCGGATGGTGCCTTGGGAAATGGAGCGGACGGGGGTGCGGGGCGCCGCCTGCCGCAGCTGGCACTGGCGGCAGACGTAGGCGCGCGGGCGCACGGCATGGCGGACGAGCGCTGAGGGAGCCATTGACACGCTGAACAAACTTTTGGCAGCGGCGACGCGCCAGAGATGACCCGCGCGGCGACGGCGGGCGGTGAGAAGCGGCAGTTTGCACCCCGGCCAGGGCCCGCGCGCCGCCGCCGCCGTCTCCGCATCGATGTCATCATCCGTGCAGCTGCTGAACACCGTACAGCTCACAGCTCACACTCTAGCTCCTGTGCTCTCACCGCTCCCGGCCGTTCCACCATCTCCCCTCGGACGACGCGGCCCGCTGCAATTCCCTCTCCGCCGCGCCTCCTCGCGCCGAGCTCTTCCCCGCACCTCCATTCCGTAACTTTGTATCACCAAGCGTCGCTGATCCATTGAGCCTAATTCAATCCATTGCCCGTCCATTTCTGCCGCCGTCGTCCCTTTGCAAAAGTGCCTGCTCCATCTCTGCCTCGCAATGTACGCCAATCTCGTCTGCTCGCCGCCGTTGGGTCAGACCACGGTGGTCCCGGCCGACCAGGCCTCCGTGAGTTCCTCGTGCGTCATGAGAGTGCCTGTTTGCTGAGATTGCCAGGTGCGCTTCACCGCTCTCATCGAAACAGATCCATCGTCAGCCAGGACCTGGGAGGTCGCCCTGTGGCACAACCATGCCGGCCCTGAGCAATGGGAGAAGCTTATCCTTGGCGAGGAAGATTCAGACCCGTCGCTGGTATGACCAGTGCCACTTCGTCGTGAAGCCTGATTTTGACCTGTGCCAGCTTGTTGTCAACCGCGAGGACGCGACACCCTGCCGTCGCCGATGGTTCTCTGGAGAGCTGCCTGGCCGACCCAACCGCCCGGTGTCTTTTACCATCACTTTCCGAGCCGGCCAGGACGAACCGTGGAAATGGGCCAACGAGCAGTTCTCCTACTCTGACGGCCACCTGCACTACCAGCCCGACCAGATCACAAAATCGCCCCTGTCCGACTATCTCAGCAACATCAGCAAGGACCTCCGCATTGATCAAGAAGCAAGTCAGACTTCCAACACGCTCTTGTGGACTGCGTCGGGAAAGGTCCAGTCTGCTTTTGGGAGCGAGTCTGGGAGGGCGAACCACACTTTGGGTCTTCCCACTGAACAGAGCAAGTGGTTTGCACTCGTCCGTTTGTGGAGTCCTTGGCTAGCCCCTCGTCAAGGTAAAGCAACATTCAATCCCGACAAGGAGGCCGTTCTAGCATCCTTCTTGCGCAAGGACGGCTCTCATCTGGTAATCCTCGCTGTAAGCGGCATCAACGATGTTCTTTCCGAGCTCGTCCATGACGACAAAGGCAACATTGTGATCCGAGCCCGCAATGATGGCACCGAGGAGCAAGACTCTACTGTCATCATTGCTGTAGGGAAGTCGTTTGAAGATGCAAATGCCGCTGCCATGTACCATGCTCGCAGGCTGGTAATGAAGTGGGATGCAGCCAGCGGTCAGATTGAGGCAGAGATAGCAGCCATGGAGAAGAACGAGCTTCATGCCCAGTGGCTCGAGGAGTGGTATGATGGTCTGACCTATTGCACTTGGAACGGTCTCGGCCAGCATCTCACAGAACAGGCTATATTCGATGCTCTCGAATCCCTTGAGAAGAACAACATCACAATCACGAACCTCATCATTGACGACAATTGGCAGTCGTTGGATCATGAAGGAGAAGATCAATTCAAGCGTGGCTGGCTGGAGTTTGAAGCGAATAAGGATGGATTCCCGCACGGCCTTGCTCACACTACGTCCGAAATTCGCCAGAGACACAAAAACGTGTCTCATATTGCCGTCTGGCACGCAATTCTTGGGTACTGGGGAGGAATCTCTCCCGGCGGGAAGATCGCTAAGGAGTACAAGACGGTTGAAGTGCTCAAAAAGGATGGGGTCTCCGGTGGTACTATGCTGGCAGTTGATGAGGAGGACGTTCCAAGACTGTACCAGGATTTCTACTCATTCCTCTCTAGGGCAGGCATCGACTCGGTCAAGACTGATGCTCAGTTCTTCCTTGATGAGCTTGACGACGCGACTGACAGAAGGCGCCTGATCAAGACTTACCAAGACGCCTGGACAATCAGTATCCTCCGGTATTTCTCCGCCAAAGCCATCTCCTGCATGTCACAGACACCGCAAATCCTGTTCCATTCTCAGCTTCCGTCCAACAAACCCCGACTAATGGTACGCAACTCTGATGATTTCTTCCCGGAAGTGCCTGCTTCCCACCCATGGCATATTTTCTGCAACGCCCACAACTCGCTCCTGACCCAGCATCTCAATGTTCTTCCCGATTGGGACATGTTCCAAACGTCACACCCGTGGGCTTCCTTCCACGCTGCTGCTCGCTGCGTCTCTGGCGGTCCCATCTACATCACCGACATCCCCGGCAAGCACGACATCGACCTCATCAACCAAATGACGGCCAAGACCCCCCGTGGCTCAACCGTCATCCTCAGACCGCACACCTTAGGCAAGACCATCGACGCGTACACCAGCTACGATGACCCCGCCCTCCTCAAAATCGGCACCTACGTCGGCCGGCAGCGCACCGGCACCGGCATCCTCGGCATCTTCAACACCACGAACCGGCGCCTCACCGAGCTCATCCCGCTCGACCGCTTCCCCGGCACCGAGCACGGCGCCTACATCGTGCGCGCGCACACGACAGGCCAGACATCGGCGCCCGCCTCGCGCGGCAGCAAGGCCGCCGCCGTGCATCTCGACCTCCCCGTCCAGGCCTGGGAGATCCTCTCCGCGTCGCCGGTGCACACCCACTCGACCCGCTTCAACAAGAACATTAGCGTGTCCGTCCTCGGCCTCGTCGGCAAGATGACCGGCGCCGCCGCCGTCGTCAACCAGGACGTGTACGTCGAGCGCGAAGGCACGCAGCGCCTGCGCGTGTGGGCTAGCCTCAAGGCGCTGGGGACCTATGGGCTGTGGATTGAGCGGCTGGAGGACATGGATCTGGAGGAGGATTTCATGGCGCTGCTGTTCGGGAAGGCGGTGCCGAGGGATTGCGTGGCGAGGAGGGGGAGCGTGTTGGAGATCGATTTGGTGAGGGCGTGGGAGGCGAGCGATCAGAGGGCGGGGTGGAGCAATGAGGTTGCGATTGAGGTGTTTGTTCGTTGAGGCGAGGGTGGGAGTGTGGTGGTGAGCTCGTGACTGCTTTGAATTATTCGTCTCGCGCCATCTCGTGTCACTTGTGACTGGGATGAAATGCTCGTGGCCGTTGTTATTTTTAAAAGTCTGTTCCTGTTCACGTTATGTGGTCGGTTTGGGGATTGGTGTGGCGTTCTTCATGGGATGAATTCGACAGTTTTCCCTAAGGCAAATTTGCGTCCAAATGCTGTCTGAAAACACCTCAGAAATTAAACTAGCCAACGATTCGGTTCCCTCTCAGTAAACTTCGCACTGGGAGTTGGAGCGTTCGTCCGGACACGAATGTGCAGTCATAGAAAGGAAATACTCATCCGCATGAGCACTTCGACAGCCCATGACGATATTCAGGTGCTACGGTATTCTCAGAGCCTACCTTGCATATTTGTGTTCCACGAGAACCACGATACGAGCGAACGAGCGCAGCAAAGTTCGAACTCAGCCGAGCAAGTCCATAAATTCTGCTGTAAGCCAGCACCACCACCTAGAGCAGCGCAGCAGCAGCATAAGCCCAGCCGCAGACCTATCGCATTCAGGCACCCAGCCCCTCTACGGGAACCTCATCTCCCAGGCGGCCCACCACCAGTCTCCGATCCGCTAGAGAGGGAAAAAGGAAAAAGTAACCCAGAACAATCCATCCATCCAGAACCCGCTCCGTTTTCCCAACCAAGAAACGCCGACACCAGCGCAAACCGCCTAGGCGGCGTACGGCTCACTTGGGTCGAACGCGGCTAAGAAAGCGAAGCCGTCCAGCGCCTCATCCTCGCCCGCGTCGACGCCAGGCTCCTCCTTCTTGACAGCCGGGGCAGCGCGCTCATCATCGTCGTCGTCGGCGACCGGGGTCATGGAAGCGGTCTTCTTGCCGCGGGCAGACGAGTACGCGGCCTTCTTGCGCGCCTTCGGGGTCGGCGTGGCCTTGTCGTCGTCGCCGCCGTCGTCGGTCGAGGCGACGTTCTTGCGCTTGCGGCCGCCGGTGGCGGGCGTGGAGGGCGCCGAGGAGGCGTTGTTGGCGTCCGCGCCGCCGGCGTTCGACATCAGCTTCTTCTTGATCGGGTTCCAGCAGGCGCTGGCCGAGGCCGGGTTCTTGAACTTGGCGAGCTGGGCGAGTTTTTCGAAGTCGATCTGGGTGGGCGGGGGTTAGTGGGAAGGTTGTGGTGAGCTGAAATGTATGGCGGGAGATTTTGGGGAGGGGAGCTTTTCTTTGTGGTGGATGTGTACAGGACGTTTCGTCCGTAGAACGAGTAGGGAGTGAATGAAAAGTGAGGCTACACATAGGTCGATGAGCTTACCTGCGGCTCTGTCTTGAAGCAGCGCCACACGAGTGCGGCGACCTCCAGGTCACGCGAGGTGAGAGTGTTACTCTTCGGGGCTCCCATCGTGTTGGAATACGATAGAAGCGGTGAAAGGATACTGCTCGAGAGAGACAAAAGGTCAGAAAGCGAGGTAGGATGGATCGGCATGGAGTCGAAGTGAAGTGAATTCTTCATGGCAAGGTAGACTAGAGCAGGATAGATGGGAGGCAAGAGGCAGAAGGCTCGTAGAAGGACTTACTTGAAGATGTGCTGGCTGCTTGGGCTGTTGTGGCCCAAGGAAGATCTCAAGCGACGATTGCGTTTGTGTTGTGGTTAGGTTGAGGGAGCAGCGGAAAGAGTAGGCAATTTAAGCTTGGGGTTGCGAGAGCAGCTGGACCCTTGGACCCTGAGCGCCGCTCTGGTTGGTTCCATGCGACAATCACTTGAGCCCAGCCTGCACCCACGCTGGCGCCCAAAAAGCATCACGGCAGGCAGACGTGACAGGTTAAACATATCAAAGCTTACATTCCACTCCCTTCTGCGTTAAGCTTCTATATTTGCCGGACCTCTCTTCCCTTCATCTCAGGTCTTTCGGCTTCCCATTCGTCTCTGAGCACCGCGAATATCGTGTCTGCCACCACCAGGGTCAGACCTAAGCTCCACACTAGCGTGATTGCGTAAAAGAAATTGGCGTTGCCAGAACCAGCGTAAATCCACAGGTGGTAGAAAGCTGGTCCCAGGAAGCTGGCATAGAGCAGCGTAGCGCTTGCGAGGAAGACGTATCGAGTGACTGCAAGTATGCCTGTCAGAGGGGCTCGATCTCATCACGCTTATACGACCGTGGGTGTACTTACGAGGGAAAACATGTAGATACAGAGGAACCAGACTCAGGAACAGTCCTGTTTCGGCTATGCTGGGATAGGGCATGAATACGGCAAAGATGCCGAGTAGCGCAACAATGACAAACAGCGGCTGCTTGCGGAGTCTGAATGTCAGCCCGCCGACGTAGGCTGACATGTGGAGCCAGAAAACGCCCAAGAAGAACTCTCGGAAAGAGTCAAACATCTCGATAAAAAAGTACCACCACAACCCCACATTCGGTGTCAGATCTGGAAGCAGCAGATGGACACCGTATGTGGAGGGAATAAATTCCCAGCTGCCCATGAGCAGCCGTGACAGGAACAACAGCAGCCCAACCGTGAAGACCAGATCTATGGTGTGGAAAAGCGCAAAGGTCACCAGCTTGGGTGCATTGTTCGGCTTCGCGCGGCGTGATTCGGCATCGTAGCATAGTAGGAGCAGCGGCGGGAATAGGAGGAGCGGATATAGCGAGAGGTACGAGGCAAGCGATAGGGCGAGAACGAAGGTAATAGGCCGACCACGTGCAGCACTTGCTATCGATGTCAAGAGGAGCAGCGAGGTAATGGCAGACGTCGGACGGCCGAGCATAGTGGCAATGATGAAGGGATTGAAGAGGTAGCTATGGTATATCAGCACGTCTAGTTGAAGGTTTTTGTTGGCGGAGCCACGCACCCAGCAGCAACAGCCAGACTGCTCCAGCGCAGGTCTTTCCGCGGCGACGTGAACAGGCGCGACGACACATTCTCGCCGGTCTCAGCAATGCGCATCATAGCATTGGCGCTGAGCAGGTCGACGGCTATGTAGACCAGGTTGGTAGCGAGCGGAAACGAGTATATGTCGGGCAGGAGCGAGAACAGTGGGAGCAATAGCGGCGCCTGGGGAGGTCAGCGGAGAGCAAGGGCTGGAGGGAGGCTGAGGAGCTGCGCACCTGGTGGAAGACTCCACCGTCGTAGGGCGACACATTGTGGTCGTAGAGAAAGAGACCCTCCTGCACTGCTCCATGTCAGCAAGACGCGCGCCGTCTAGTGGCAGAGCATGGGCGTGCACATACGCCTCTTGAAGCTGGTGACGGGAGTGGAGATCTCGACGCGGTCGGTGAGCAGGTTGGGGAGCGAGGGGAAAGCGACGAAGAGAAACAGGCGCAGAGCTGCGGCGGTGCCAAACAGCAGGGCCTTCTGCTTGTCGAGAGCCATTGCGGGCTTTGTTTGGGCTGCGGACGTCATATCATGGCGGGATCTGGCGCGGGCAGCTGCGGGAGAGAAGGGCGCGCTCGAGCTCCCCGTGGTGTTTTCGGCGCCGAAGGGCCCAAACGGCGCTTGCAGGGGTGCGCGGGCGGTGGCAGAAAAAGTTGCGGAGCGCGGAAACTGCGTCGCGCGCGCAGAGCAGAAACACCGACTGCCTCTCGACAACCTGCGCTTTCCTCTCAATCCGCCTCCACACTGCTCGTATCCGTAAGTCTTGCTATCTCTGCTATCGCTATGTGTCCCCTGTCACCGTCCGCGTATTTTACCCCGCATTGCTACCATGGCTGTCGAGCGCCTACGCTTGCCCATGCACACACTCAAAACCCTCATCTGCTACTACTCCCACGTCCTTGTCATTTTTGCTGGGCTTAACCTTGCCTACCACTGCTGCATGATGCTCTGCACCGATCCCGTCTTTCGTTCCGTTGTCGTCGACGAAATCATCTATGATACCGTGTTTCTTATTTTCTTCACGCTGATGCACCTCTGACAACAGGACCTCAATCCGAGGTAGAGCAACACCATGACGAAAAGAAAGGAAAAGAAGGGCCAGTCTGGCGCCGCCAAGAACTACATCACCCGCACCCAGGCTGTCCGCAAGCTGCAGATCTCGCTGCCCGACTTCCGTCGCCTATGCATCTTCAAGGGCATCTACCCCCGCGAGCCGCGCAACCGCAAGAAGGCGAACAAGAGCGCCTCGCATTCGACTACCTTCTACTACACGAGAGACATCCAGTACCTCCTCCATGAGCCGCTGCTCAACAAATTCCGCGACCACAAGGCACTGGCCAAGAAGATCAGCCGCGCTCTCGGTCGTGGCGAGGTTGGCGATGCTGCGCGTCTGGAGAAGAACTTGACGCCGCGCATGACCCTGGACCATATCATCAAAGAGCGCTATCCCACCTTTGTCGACGCTCTGCGCGACCTGGACGATTGCTTGTCCATGCTGTTCCTCTTCGCCAACCTGCCCTCCACCACTGCCGTGCCTGCCAAGACCATCGCTCTCTGCAAGCGCCTGACGCTCGAGTTCGAGCACTACCTGATCACCTCGCACTCGCTCCGCAAGTCGTTCCTTTCCATCAAGGGTATCTACTACCAGGCCACCATCCAGGGCCAGGACATTCTCTGGCTGGTGCCCTACAAGTTCGTCCAGCGCGTCACCAACGATGTCGATTTCCGCATCATGGGCACCTTTGTCGAGTTCTATACCACCCTTCTCGGTTTTGTCAACTTCCGTCTTTACAACTCCCTTGGCCTCGTTTACCCGCCCAAATTCAACAAGGAGAGCGACGACCAGGGTGGAGAGCTGGGTGCTTTTACGCTGCAGGGCAAGGGCATTGGAGAACAGCCCGCTATTGAGGCGGCGCCCGCAACAAATGGCGATACTAAGGCCTCCAAGGCAGCACAAGCAGCTGCTGACAAGGTTGCGAAATTGGCCGAGCCCGACGCGGAGATGGCGGATGCTGAGGAGGTCGACGAGGAGAGCAAGCCTAGCGACGCCATTGACAAGTTTGAGGCCACTGGCGAGGATGCAGACGAGTTGCCGCAGCCGCAGGCAAGCAGCAGTGAGGCTGCAGCGCTGTTTGAGAAATTCACCTTCTACCTCTCCCGTGAGACGCCCAGAGAGCCTTTGGAGTTCATTCTCAAGGCTTTTGGCTGCAAGCGTGTGGGCTGGGACCCCGTCCTCGGAGATGGCGCTTTCACCACCAACGAGGCCGACCCTGCCATCACCCACCAGATTGTCGACCGGCCGAACATTCCCGTTCCAACCCTTCCCGAATCCGAACAGACTGGCAGTGAAGCAAATGCGTCACAACGGTTAAGACCCGGCACTCGTGTCCCTGGTCGTACGTATGTCCAACCTCAGTGGGTGTGGGATTGTGCCAACCAGGGAAAGCTACTGAGACCCGATCTCTATGCTCCTGGAGCAACCCTGCCGCCTCATTTGAGCCCTTGGGTCAAGGCCAAGAAGGGCGAGTACGATCCCACGAAGTCTTTGGAGGAGCAGGAGCGCGAGGGCGAGGCCGAAGAGGCGGAGGAAGAATCTGAGGAGGAGTCAGAGGAAGCTGCACCGAAGAAGGCCAAGGAGAACCTGCTCCTCGACATGTCGGACGAGGTCGAGGCCGGCGAGGGCATGGATGTGGCAGGCTCCGAGGACGACGACTCTGAGGAAGATGAGGACGAGAACGAGGAAGAAGAGGATGCTGGCGAGGAGGAGGTTGATTCGGACTTGTCTGACTCCGAAGCCGCCCGTATCCAGCACCAGCGTGAGCTGGAAGCTGAAGCCAAGGGCAAGCCTTTCACTTCCGGTGAAGCCAACCAGAAGAAGAAGGGCGAGGCAAGGAAACGTAAGGCCAAGAAGGACAAGGCGGATGAAGAGGAGCTCGAGAGACAGAAGATGATGATGTCGAGGAGCAAGAGAAAGTTGCTCGAGAAGATGACGTACAGCAACAAGAAGAAGGACGAGCAGGCCGAGAAGCTGAGGTCGAAGAGGAGGAAGATTGAGAAAAACAAGGCATGAGCGGTCGCAGAGATTTGTTGGCTGTACAGAGAAGTGTTTGGGAAAAGTACTCGGTCTTTTGGCACATTCTTCATTATCGCTGCGAGGACACGGCTTGCCAGCGGTTTTGCATTCACCGGTCAAGGAGTTATAGGAGATAATTACGGCAGTCAAAAAGATTTCTTCCGACCAGCTCTCGCATAACTCCCATTTCAACCCACGAATAGTTCGTCCGGACAGAGGCTGCCAATAGCCCATCGCTATTCGGACGAATGCTTCAACTCCCTATTTGGCTTCGAATGTTGAAGTGCATCGCGCTATCCACCGGCTACCTGTCTGACGTGGATTAATCAGCCTCGGGAGCTGCAACCAAGCCATCCGAAAGGATGCACAACTCTTGCACAAAGCTTACGTAGTGCTGACAGCGCTAGCACAAAGCCATGCCTCCCACGCCGTTCTAGGAAGTGTGCAGAGGAATTGTGACACCATTCACTTTACATTGATCCCGGATCTTCTTTCCATCCGCAAGGGCTTACATGATGACGACAACCCCGTAGACTTCTGTCTCCAAATGGCCCCGCGGATTTCTAAGACTCAGGCTTTGCTCACGCCTCCAGCAGTATTTAAATGAAGATGTAGACATTCCTAGTTTCATTCTCCAGTCCACACCATTTTTAAGTGCCCCATATTCCCGTCTTCTCCAACATTTAGCTGCAAAGAAAATATCAAGCCTTTTGCCCCTATAAAAATGGCTACTGAAGCACCCCAAGCCTTCAACCTCCCACCCTCCCTCTCCCTCGCCAACAAAACTGCCATCGTCACCGGTGCCTCCCGCGGCATCGGCGCCCACCTCGCCTTCTCTCTCGCCCAGCGCGGCGCCAACGTCGCCCTTATCTACACGTCCGACTCCTCCCAGCCGCTCGCCGAGAAGGTCGCAGCCGACATCCGCGCCCTGCCCGGCCGCAAGGCCTGTCTCGTCCAAGCCGACATGTCCGCGCCCGACTGCGGAGACAAGATCGTGCAGGGCACCTTATCCGGCCTCGCCACGCAATCGATCGAACTCGTCGTCCTCAACGCCGCCATCGGCGAGCGCACGCCTCTCGACAGCGAGACCAGCGCCGCGGAGCAAGCCGCGGCGTTCGACCGGTAAGCCCGCAGCCAACAGCCCTCCCGCCCCGCACCATCCTTCCAGGAAAGCCGAATCCTCCGTGCTGACCGCGTCCCGCCTCCCAGCACCTTCCACACCAACGTCCGCGGCCCGGCCCTCCTGGTGCGCGCCCTCCTCCCGCTCTTCCCCACCGCCCCCGCCGCCGCGAACCGCATCGTCGCCGTCAGCAGCCTCAACGCCCGCCTGCACTTCGCCGGCTGGGCCGACTACTCGGCGTCCAAGGCCGCGCTCGAGAGCCTGACGCGCTCCTGGGCCCGCGAGCTGGCGGCCCCCTACCGCCTCACCGCCAACGCGGTCGTGGTCGGCCCGACGGTGACAGAGCGCGCGCCCCCGGATCCGGTCGCCAGGGAGAGGGCGAAGGGGTTGGCGACGGCGGAGGCGAGGCTGGGGAGCGTGAGGGATGTCGCGGAGTGTGTGGGGTGGTTGCTGGCGCCGGGGAGCGCTTGGGTTAATGGGGATTGCGTGGGGTGTCATGGGGGCGCGGTGTTTGGGGCTTGAGGCGCGTGGGGGGTGCTCCTGGCGGCTGGGTGGTGCTGAGGCTGCGTGTGGCTGGGCTGGAGCTTTTCGTTTCTTTTGCGACCCGCTGCAGGGGTTTTAGAGGGAAGGGAGGTTGGAAGGGAAAGGAAGGATTCTCATTGGAAGCAGATGTCTGGTGGAGCGAATAGGTCACACCATTGCTCGTTGATGTCGGGCCAATAAACGCCGCCCATTCCAGTGTCGTTGACTGAAGCCGGCTCAGGTGCTCCGTTCGACATGGTGTTGTAGTCCACGAACGACCACAGCATGTCCTCCTCTTCGGGCGAGAGAGACATGCCGCCTTCTTTGCTCACCAAGGGGTGGAAGCTGTAGCCGACCTCGGCCAGCTGCTTCAGCGCGGTAGCCTGTATTGCAAACACGTCAGCCAGTGGGGTATCCTGGCGAGCGCGAAGGGATCTTGCCAGCGAAGAGGCATTCTTCCATCTCTGACCGAGATTCTCCAGGTAGGTGATGTTCGCGCAGAGCAGGCTGCATGCTTCCGCCTGCGCCTTCTCGTCCCCGGATCCGGTGTACAGGCTCACGATGTAGCCGGCGACCATGGCGCAGTAGCCGTAGAATGAGGCCTGGACGAGGCACCCGGCTTCCGTTGCCGCCGTGATGAGCGCCGTCAGCTCTTTGGCGTGGGTGAACGAGGTGTCGAGGCTGCGGGAAAGGAGGCTGGACGGGTACTCCATCTTGCACTTGCTGGCCCGCTTGCGGAGCAGGAAGGGGTGGTAGAGGATGCAGTAGCACAGATGGAACAGCGCCCGAGAGAAGATGACCGGGCCGATGCGTTGTTGGTCGATCTGCCCGTCCGCTCCGGAATGCTCGGCCACGATGTCGGGCAGCGGGGTTCGAAGCCGCAGGCATGTCTCGATATGGATGAGGTCGGATTCGATGACGGCGAGATCCGAACGCGGGTCCCAGGGAGGAATGCCGTTGAACGAGTCGGATTGCTGGATCATGTACTGCGCCGCTCTGCTCAGCATGTGCGCCATGATGACCACCTTGGCGAGCGCTGACTGCGGTGCGTCCGCGTCGCCCGGACGCAGGTGCATGAACTCTTCCAGAGTGATGGTTTTCTCGTGCAATCCGTCTCTCCAAGCAGTCTCACTTTGCGGCAGCTGCAACCGGCAGGAGGATTCCAGGATCGAGCATGGCAGATCTCGACCGCAGGATGCGAGGCGGTCGAGAAGGAATATTGACCAAAAGACCCGACGACGTTCTTCCTGTAGCTCGGGCGGTAGGTCTGCTGGTGGAGGTAGCATTAACCGCAAATCTTGGGCTATCCGAATAGCCACTCCGATCTTGACCCAGGCCGAGCCATGGCGGCTTCTTCCAGCTGCAGGAAAGCGTTAGAATCCAACGAAAACAACAGCAGTCTTGACGGGAAACACACCAGTGTAGTCAAATACGGCCAATAGAGTTATGCTTTGAACGGTGTAGAGGTCGGCAACTTCATGGGATGAGAACTCGGTCGAGACAATAAAGCTCCACGCTAGACTTGCGAATCTTACTGCAGCCTCGTCCCTGTCGTCGCCCCAGAATGGATCGTTTGTGAACCGAATAGTGCTGGCGATGACGGCACACAGTAGGTGATGCGGGATCTCGCCGCCAAGCAATTTCTGTCGGAACGTCTTCTCGTGGAAAAATGAGTACGGCTGGTTGTGACAGAATGAGAAATAGGTGTCCACGGCTGCTTGGATGACGGAGGGTGGTAATGAGTTGGCCGGATTGATGTGCTCGTCGGATATATGGGATGCGGTTGGGCTGGGGCCGCTCCGGTGGCTGACAGCGGTGTCTGAAGGCGGAAACGTTGTCTGGCTACTTGTCTGGTCCAAACTATCCCTCCTGACTGAGACTCCTTGCATCTGAGATATAGGCAGCGAAGCGAGAATTTGCTCCTGCCTTGCGGCAACGCTTCGACACTATCAGTAGTTTGCTCATTGCTGTTACTGGATTGAAGACGTACAGCTGAGCTTGTTTTTGCAAATCTTGTAGTTTTTCCCCTAGGCTACTGACGATATGGAGGATATTTTCCTGTGCATTGTAAGCAGCGTGTCCCTCTCGGATGTCGGACTACTCCACGAACGATGTCAGATTTGGTAGCACACGGATCCGGAGCTGGAGGCGCGGCCGTGGACGAGGGATCTTCATATTTGCAGTCTGCTCAATTGTGGTTCAGCCGCACCGGTCTCATTGCAGTGCTGCTCTTCCGGAATCTGCGCACCAATTGAAAGACGATGACAATTGTTGCATTGAGGCCTTTGGCCACTGCAACGAGCCTTCTTGCGCCTGTGTGGAGAAATCAGAGCTGCACATGTCCGTACAAACGCGGCAACTCACCTGCAGGATATGCAAGCCTGGCTGATGCGACGGATCGGTCTGTATGATGCGTACGGATCCATTTTTGCGCTCGAACATGGATATGGTGGAGACCTCGCTTTTGAAAGGCTGAACAGGCCAGACCAGCCCGGTATCCGGAACGACAATTTCCCTTATCATTGGCACAGGGCGCCGTCAGAGCATTCTTACGCAAGTGTATTGCGGCGGGGCTGGTGCAAGAGTCAGCTTCCCTGGAGCGTTAAAGTACAGAGATAACGATCCTTCCGATCATTCGGTTCTGCAGCGTCGATCTGCGCAAAGCCTATTAGGACGCCCGGCCACCACGTGTCTACCCCACCCGCTGGCTGGGCGGAGAAAAGGATCGCGGGGCCCTGCACGCGGAACACTTCCGTAGGAGCCAATCGTCTGCCAATTATTTATTATTCGATCTGGAGCAACACCACCAAACCCTCTTGATCCTACAGAACTCCGCCCCGACGATATCCGGACCCTATTCGACTCACTGGGGCTGCCCGGCAGGCTTCTCGCGGAAGTGCACCTGCGTGCCGCCGTCGGTCGTCACGCGGAGGCTGAGCAGGTCGGGCCTGGAGTAGTGGCCGACGATGTCCAGGTTCTGCTTGCACAGGTCCTTCTCGTGCAGGTCGACGTCGGCGTACAGGATGCCCTCCTCGCCGGGGCCCAGCGGCTTGACCAGCTCGCGGCCGTCGGGGGCGTAGATCATGCTGAAGCCGCCGCCGGGCGTCTGCGCGTACACGAAGTCCTTGAGGCGGCAGCGGTCGCGGTTCTTCTCGGTCAGGATCTGCGACGCGATCATCACGAAGCAGGCGCCCTCGATGGCCATGACCTGCGACAGCCGCTGCGACGCGTCGGGCGTGATGTGCCACGGCCACTTCGCCCACCCCTCGTCCGCCGGCACGCCCCAGATCAGCGGCCAGCTCGCCACGTGGATGTCGACGTCCTGCGAGTACTCGTAGTAGCGCAGCAGCGTCTGCGAGTGCTCCCAGCAGTTGAGCCCGCCCACCTTGCCGAACGGCGTCGGCACCACCGTCTTGAGCGACTCGGCCTGCCCGTCGCCGTAGTACGCCCGCTCGACGTGCGTGGGCTTGATCTTGCGCCGGTGGTGCACGATGGTGCCGGTCTGGTCGATGAAGGACTGCAGCGCGTCAGCCTGTGTCAGCGTGATCCCGGCTCGCAGGGGCCCGACGCACCTGGGCGATGAAGAGCGTGCCCCGGTAGCGCTCGCTGTACCCCAGCACCACGAAAATGCCAGCCTCGCGGACCGCGGCGCGGATGCGGTCCATCTCGTCGGACTCGCGGGCCATGGAGTTCTGGAAGTACTCGTCCATGAACTCCACGTTGGAGACTACCGAATTGGCCCAGATACTCCTGATCCATACTTAGAGATCCCTTTGCCAGCCCTGACTCTCGGGGAAACATACCATGGATAGCCGGGGATGAAGACCTCGGGGAAGCCGAGCACGTTCGTGCCGTTGGCGGCTGCCTCCTGGATGTAGGCAATTGCCTTGTCGACTCCGCCCTGCAGATCATTCCACACTGGTTCGGCCTGGATGGCGGCGATCTTGACGGTCTTGCCAGCCATTTCGACGGTTCAAGCGGCTTGATCGAAAAGTGAAAAGGCTTTCGTGCGAGAAAGAGCTCTTGGAGTTGGAGTTGATGGTTGGTGATGGCCTCAGTCATGCAGCTCGCTTCGGTCCTGCTTTATACCCATCCTCTTCTATCGTCTCCACGTTCAGGCCGGACCACACCCGGCGGTGCGGTTTCCGTATTCGTACTCTTTCCAGGGTTCAGCCTTGACTGCTGCGAGCTGCGGTTCCGATGGTCTGGAAACTGAGGGGTTGCTGACCACTAGTGTAGAGGCCAAGGCCGGTCCGGACGGTCCGCCAGTAACGTTCGCGGACCGCAGCTTTCCTATCACAACACAGAAGCGGATGGCGGACCGGCATGATAAAAGAATGTAGGATGACGTTGGTAATACTGCTGAGTTGGTTTAATTGAAGGTGGCCTCCATTTCTGCTCACCTCCACTGCTCCACTTCTCGTTGCGTCTCTTCGCGCTTTGATCCCATCATGTTCGCTGCGTCGATTGCCAAAGAACACCCGGTCATCTTGTCCATTTTTGGATGCCAATACCACGGCCCTTCCCCCAGTCCAGCAAAGAAACAACTCATAGACACCTTTGACAATCTACTCAAGCGTTCCGCAGTCAGCGTTGAGACTCTCGAGCACGACAATGCCTCGCCCGCTCCAGGGTCTTCCCGGGTGTGGATGAGCTACTGGAAGAGCCCCAACGACTACCAGCAGTGGTGGGACAGCGAAAAGGTGTCTCAATTCTGGGCCTCGCTGCCGGCCGACGCAGGGTTCTGGCGCGAGAAGCTCAGCCTGGCGTCGACGCGGGCCATGTTCGAGACGAACAAGAACGCGCCGAACGGCTTCGCGCACGCCGGCTCGCTCGTCGACCTGACCGAGAAGACGGGCTACTGGGGCGCCTACCGCGACCGCCTCGAGGACGCCACCCCGCAGGACAGGCTCAGGTCCCCGCTGAGGGCCGTCCCGCCCCCGAAGCCCCGGTCCGCGCGCGTCAGGAGCGGCAGGGTCGTGATGGACCGCTTCCCGGATAATCTGTGCTTCGTCGTCGAGGGCCAGGACCACGCCGCCATGGGCCCCGACGAGCGCGACCACTGGGCCGAGAACTTCGACCTCCTCACCAAGAGCTGGGTCTCGCACGTCGTGAACGCGGGCCCCGAGGCGGGCATGGTGTCGGCGCGGCTGTGCCATGCCCCGCAGAGTGGCAGGGCGGAAGGCGGGTCCGGCGGCACCGCAGAGGACCAGGGGTGGGCGCAGGCTTTCGAATTCAACAGGAAGGTGCAGATCCTTTACTTCTTGGACATGTCGTACATGGAGCGCATCGGCAAATCAACAAAAACCCACGTTGATCTGAGGAGGAAGTTTATGCAGTCGTACGCGCCGACCGGGCCAATGGCAAACGGCGACTTGCTTTTGTGGGTGGAGTTGGCCGTGTTGAAGGCGCAGGATGTCGAGGCTGAGTATATTGGCTGCTATGAGGGCACTGGCTTCATGGCTTACGAGGAGCATCCCTCCTTCCAGAAAGAACTAGTTGGAGCATCCTGGTCTCCTTGGAGCATGATTACAAGAGCCTCTCAGTATGTGTTTGGCCAAGGGGACCGATGAGCGGATATGAGGTTATTGCTGCATTTGCGTTTATCTTGAGTCCCTCCTCCAATGTTAATGAGCCAAGCTGGCTTGACGATGCTTTGTTCACCAAGCTGATCGGCGGTGATGATTGCCCATGTTGTTATTTTCTTTGCTCCTTGTGCGCTAGGTTGATGTATCTTGTGTGATAGATTCTTATGACATCACTAGATGTAATGTGACTGGAGCGTAAAGAAAAATCAAACAAAGGGAATGAAGAATAATCTCGGCATAAACAAGTATGTGAATACGAGCACCCCCACGGTGGGTCGCAAATGCATTGGATGCTCCGCAATCAAAACAGTCATGCGGACGCGAAAGTTCTTTATCTATGTACTGAAGTGATCTAGATGAGCTATCCGACTGTCCCACGAAATGACCTGTTATATAGAGTAGCTCTCTTACATTCCCAAGTCTTTTGCAACTGTGTCCCGGAAGACCACATCATAAACACGAGTTGATGAACAGGACTCGATCAAAAATGATGACTGTCTCCATTGAGAAATAAGAATCTCGGGCTGACCCGCAATGGTAGTCTTGACATAGGTTCCTTAGTTCCTCTTCACTGACCGTCTTTTTTCACGCCCTTTGCCTGGTACCTTCTTTGTCCGTGAACTGCTGGTTTCGTCTAGTGGCTTTTGACTACCTCTAAGAAGCTTGTGCAATTGAATGGGAAATGCCTTTGTGCGGCACGACCAGACTTGAACTTTGCATCGACAAACAGGCGGGGTTGACCCGGATGCGGAACACGAAGAGACATTTAAACTCCAAAATCTGCAGCTCATTCGCGCATCTTGTTGTGAAATACCGGTCAACTGAGTCCTCACCCTTCTCAATCGAATCTATCCAGACCACAGCCAAATGTCGACCTTCAACTTCGATCGTATCCGTGGTATTGTGACGATAGGAACCTTCATAAGCCACGAAAACACCCTCTCGCCTGCGGCTTATGAAAGGATCTTTCAGAACCTTGAAGATTACCTTGCGGGGTTCGTCACTCCGGAGCAGACGGCAAAGAATCTGTCCGAGTTGATCTTGAGTTACGGGGACAAGCTGGAGGAATCGCACTGGGAGTTTGTCGAGTTTTTTCTCGAGGCCATTCGGCGAACCCGTGACGACACAGTGTTGAGGCAGCTTGCAGAGCTCGTTGCGGCGTTTGCGAGTCTACCGGACGCCATAAACACCGGGAGCGAACCGCTGAGACTACGTCACAACGACATATTGATACAGCCAGGAGAAGTAATTCAGTCGCAGGGTTGGCGATGGTGGTCGGATGTCCCTATGATTGGGATGGTGCTACGGGAAGAAATGGACTGTAAGAAAGAATCTCGCATTGCAAGCTAAGACTGACGGCGGGTGCAGGGCCACCTGAAACAGAGACATATAGGCAAATGAGAATGAGCAGGAAAGAAGCGCGTGATCGGTGGGCCAACGTCATGGCATTCGTGGCGCATCTCCTCAAACTGCACGAGGAGACGGGAATTGCTTGGTTGGGGGGTTTTGACATTTACCCGTTGTGGCTGCTCAGGTCGGTGCTGGAGGGGGAGTTCGAGGGCGGCGAGTATAGGCGCGAGACATTCGACCCCGAGCTTGTCGTCGCCGCTGCAGCCAGGCTGGTCTGCGTCTTGGGGCCGTCGATGCGTCGGTGGTCGAACGACTTTGACAACGACCGGGCGGCCAGGGGCGGGCCTTTGTTCAGCGGACAAGGGTTCTCGCGGGCTCGGACAGCCTTCTGGGCGCGCAGACTCGAGCAGTTCTCGACAGACCGGCGGCTGACCGCGTACTCGCGGGCTCTGGCGAGAGAGGCAGCATGGACGCTCATGTAGCAGTGCAGTATCAATGGAGAATGGACGGCGGTGTTGCGTGCCCGCAAGTGAAAGTGACACGGTTTGGAGCTTGGGCCCCGGACGCGACGCGCGCGCGTACCCCGGTCGCGTCACCCACTCACGCCGTCGCAGCGCAACCGCGTCCTGCGCTCCATCACCATCCGTCGGAAATCCAGTGCGCCCCATTGAGCGCCGCCATGTCGACTCCAAAGCCCGCCAAGGGCAAGAAGAGCACCCCCGCCTCCAACCAGAAGTCCATCCTTGGCTTCTTCCAGCGCAAGCCCGATTCCTCCCAGACGCCCGCCCAGGCGCCCAAGTCGTCTCCCACGCCGCTGCCGGCACACTCGGCCCAGAAGTCTGCCAAGGCGAAGAAAAGCTCGCCCAATGCCTTGACGCCCGCATCCAGCAGCGATGCCATTGAGCCGTCCAGCCCCGTCCGCAGCGACGCCTCCGACAGCGGCAGGAACAAGGAGAACGGTCTGCCGTCCCCCAGCTCCTCTCCGAGTGTGGGTGCTGACGCGAGACCAGAAGGCACCGCCGACCCTCAGGAGAACAGCCCCTCCCGCAAGGTATGTTGATCTCTGCCGACTTTCGCGTCTTTCGCTGACTCGGCCCAGGGAAAGAAGCAGGTCAACTACGCCGAGTCCGACGCCGATAGCGATGACGAGGACGACGTCTTCAAGCCTGTCTCGGCCAATGGAACGAACAAGCGTGCGTTGAAGCGGAGGAAGGTAGCCGCCTTGGATGACTCGGACAGCGACGAGTTCGGTCCCGACGCCTTCGACGATGAAGACGACGGTACGCAGCACTACTTCTCACTCTTCATATACGCGTCCCGCTGACACCGAGCAGATGTGGATGACTTCATAGTTCCCGACGACTCCGACGAGGAGCCCGTCTCAAAGAAGCGGAAGCGGCCCTCTGCTGCGTCCTCCCGCAAGGCCTCCAAGCCTTCTTCGCCACCTGCTCCCGAATCCCCTCTGGCCGATGACGCCGACGTAATTATGGAGGGCAACTCTTCCTCGACCGCTCAGCAGTGGCGCTTCGACCCGGGAAACCCTAGTGCTGTGGGCGTCCGCCCACTGCCTCAAGCAACAAAGAAGAAAGAAGGCAATCAGAAGGAAAAAGCCTACAAGACGGAGCCCGAGAACCGCTATCCGTGGCTGGCTCATGTCTTGGATGCCGACAGGAATCCCCAGGGTCATCCTGACTATGACCCTCGCACTCTCTACATCCCGCCTGGCGCTTGGAACAAGTTTTCCCCCTTCGAGAAACAGTACTGGGAGATCAAGAGCAAGTTCTGGGACACCATTGTGTTCTTCAAGAAGGGCAAGTTCTACGAGCTGTACGAAAACGATGCCACTGTTGGTCACCAACTGTTTGACCTCAAACTCACCGACCGTGTCAATATGCGCATGGTTGGTGTCCCCGAGTCGTCCCTCGACATGTGGGCCAACCAGTTCGTCGCAAAAGGCTACAAGATCGCCAAGGTCGACCAGATGGAGTCCGCTCTCGGAAAGGAAATGCGTGAACGTGGTGGGCCCACTAAGAAAGAAGACAAAATCATCCGCCGCGAGCTATCGTCTGTGCTCACTTCCGGTACTCTTGTTGACGGCGCCATGCTGCAAGACGATATGTCTACCTACTGCGTGGCCATCAAGGAGGTTGACAGAGACAATCTGCCCGTATTCGGTATTGCATTCGTCGATACTGCTACTGCTCAGTTTCAGCTCTGCGAATTCGTGGATGACGCGGACATGACCAAGTTTGAGACCTTTGTCGCCCAAACTCGTCCCGGCGAGCTTCTTCTCGAAAAATCCTGCATTTCCGCAAAGGCGCTTCGAATCCTCAAAAACAATACCAGCCCCACCACCATCTGGAATTATCTCAAGCCGGGTAAAGAGTTCTGGTCTGCCGACACTACCTCGCGTGAGGTCGAAGCCAGCGACTTCTTCGTTTCTCCCGACCAAGACAACATTGAGGTCTGGCCCAAGGTCCTGCGGGATGCCAAGGAGAACCATGAGTTGGCGATGTCTGCCTTTGGTGCTCTATTCCAATACCTTCGACTGCTCAAGATTGAGAAGGATCTCGTCACGCTCGGCAACTTTGCGTGGTACGACCCGATCCGGAAGGCCACCAGCCTGGTCTTGGATGGTCAAAGTCTCATCAACCTCGAGATCTTCGCCAACAGCTTCGATGGTGGTACCGAGGGTACTCTGTTCGCTATGCTCAACAGGTGCATTACTCCCTTCGGCAAGCGCATGCTCAAGCAATGGGTTTGCCACCCTCTCGCCGACGCTCGCAAGATCAACCAACGTCTTGATGCTGTTGATGCGCTAAATGCTGATACTACCGTCATGGACCGCTTCACTGCTTCCTTGAGCAAGCTTCCAGACCTTGAGCGGCTTTTGTCCAGAGTCCACGCTGGAAGGATTAAGGCGCAGGACTTTGTGAAGGTTCTCGAGGGCTTCGAGCAAATTGAGTACACCATGAGCCTCCTCAGCGAGTTTGGCGAGGGCGAGGGTGTCATCGGTCAGCTCATCTCTCAAATGCCGGACCTTGCAAAGTCTCTCAAGGACTGGAGAGACGCTTTTGACCGCAAGGCAGCCAAGAACGAGGGAATTCTTGTTCCCGAGGAAGGTGTCGAGGAAGACTTTGACCAGAGCAAGCAAGAAATTGACGAGGTGCTTGCTGATCTGGACAGGCTGCTGAAGCAGTACCGACGAGAGCTCGGTTCCACCACCATCTGTTACAGGGACAATGGTAAAGAAATCTACCAGCTCGAAGTTCCGGTCAAGATCAAGAGCGTTCCCAAGAACTGGGATCAGATGTCCGCCACTGCCAAGGTCAAACGCTACTACAGCCCAGAGCTTCGTAAGCTGGTCCGAAGACTCCAAGAAGCTCAGGAAACGCACGGCCAAATCATCAAGGAGGTTGCTGGAAGGTTTTACGCCAGGTTTGACGAGAACTACACTACCTGGCTGGCTGCCGTCAAGATTGTTGCTCAGCTTGACTGTCTCATCAGCTTGGCAAAGGCTTCTGCTTCGTTGGGCGAGCCTAGCTGCCGACCAAAGTTTGTCGACAGTGAGCGGGCTGTACTCGAGTTCGAGGAACTCCGTCACCCCTGTATGCTTACGAACGTCACCGATTTCATCCCGAACGACATCAAGCTTGGTGGCCAGGTTCCGAATATTGATCTCCTCACCGGTGCCAACGCTGCCGGTAAATCAACTGTCTTGCGCATGGTAAGTGCCTGCCACCTTGTATCTAGGAGACTCTTGCTAACTAGCTCAGACTTGTATTGCTGTCATCCTCGCACAGGTCGGAGTTTATCTCCCTTGCACGTCAGCCACGCTCACACCTGTCGACCGCATCATGTCGCGTTTGGGTGCGCAGGACAATATCTTTGCTGCCCAGTCCACCTTCTTTGTTGAGCTGTCAGAAACAAAGAAGATACTGTCTGAGGCCACCCCTCGTTCTCTCGTCATTTTGGATGAGTTGGGCCGTGGCACCTCATCTTATGACGGTGTGGCCGTTGCTCAGGCCGTTCTTCACCACGTTGCCACTCACATCGGCTGTCTCGGATTCTTCGCGACGCATTACCACTCTCTGGCCACCGAATTCTCCGGTCACCCCGAGATTGCGGCCAAGCGCATGGCCATCCACGTCGACGAGGAGGAGCGCCGCGTGACGTTCCTGTACCGTCTCGAGGACGGCGTCGCGGAGGGCTCTTTCGGCATGCACTGCGCGGCCATGTGCGGCATCAACCCGAAGGTCATCGAGCGCGCCGAAGTTGCGGCCAAGGAGTGGGAGCACACGAGCAGGCTCAAGGAGAGCTTGGAGAAGGCTCGCGAGTCTTGTTATGTGCCTTTGGGCGTGCAGAGCGATGTTGCTTGGTTGTTGAGGGAGAATGTGGGCGAGGGTGCCGTCGAGGAGCGCGGTCTGGACGTGCTGATGAGGGCCATTGAGGCGTTGTAAAGACGGTGTTTCTTGTTACGATTGCTGTTTCCTAGTCGGGATGGTACTTGGCGTTATGGAAAAGGGGGACTGTGGTCTAATAGCTGCGGGTCAATGGATTGCTGTAAAAGCGTAGAAAAGAATTATGCGAATCAAGGCTTTCACGACGGAGTTGAATCCATGACATCTTGGTCTCCGGCGATATCCACAGGGTGGGATAGAGTTGTGGTGGGATACCGGTGGTGGGATGCCGGCGGTGGGATGCCAAAGCGGGATCTCGGAGATAACGCCACGGACTTCCACAAGCATTCTGACGCAGTGAGATCAGCAACACCTTCGATCTCGGCCCATCCCGTCCACTTCATGGTAACTCCGAATACGAAGTCAGCGAGCGGACACGCTTGTGGACGCATCAGCCTCGTCACCAGGCATGGTAGCCGGGGTATGTGCTTGCTAATGAGCAATGCCCGCTCTATTGATTCAAGAATCATTTTTACCTATTTGGGTTGTAGGCTAATCAGCCTGCTTTTATGATGTATTATTATGCATCTTGACTTCCAAACCCAGGAGACAATACATCATCCGAGAGCCCTTCAATCGCGCTTGTTGAGTAAACGCTAAATTCAGTGCAATGACTTACTCTTGCTTGATTAGTTACTTTCGTGGAGCACGTCGAAATGGTGGCTTAACGACCACTGTCTTGAATGCTTCACAAGCTCTATTCATTGCTGGAGGTCTTGATGTCAGCATATCTGGACTTATCTACGTGCTTTCAATCAGTCATTACTGATCACTCCGAAGATTGTCCAGATCATACTATATAAACCATCAAGATATCCACCACAGCCTCCAACAAACTCAACAACTCTCACAAACCCATTATCTTACACCTCCACCACTTACTTATTCTACACGATCAATGTCCAATATGGCCGCTTCATCAAAGTCTTCCTCACCCTTCACCCTCACAATCACCCACATCCACACGGCCACCGCCCTCCTCACCATCAACAACACCACCACCCTCCTCACCGACCCCTTCTTCTCCCCGGCCGGCACCTCCTTCCCCCTCTCCTCCGCCCCCGACCACGCCCTCACCACCACCGCCGACCCGGCCCTCACCCTCACCCAACTGCCCCCCATCGACGCCATCCTCCTCTCGCACGAGGACCACCCGGACAACCTCGACCCGCTCGGCCGCCGCCTGCTCGACGCCCGCGCCGTCCTGACCACGCCCGCCGGCGCCGCCGCCCTCGCGCCCCGCCCCGGCGTGCGCGCCCTCCGCCCGTGGGAGGCCGCGCCCCTGCCGCTGCACGGCGAGCACTACACCGCCACCGCCACCCCCTGCATCCACCTGCCCGACGGCCAGGCCTCCGGCTTCGTCGTCACGCACCCGGATTTCGGCGCCGATGCGGAGGGCCGGCCGCGCGGCGTCTTCTTCTCCGGCGATACCGTCTACACGCGCGAGCTGGCTGAGGGGTTGAGAGAGAGGTTTTGTGTGGTGGTCGCGCTGCTGAATCTGGGGGCTGCGCGGGCGCCGCTGCCGGGTGGGGGGAGGGGCGAGGAGTTGATCACGATGGATGGGGCGCAGGCGGCGAGGTTGGCGAGGGAGGTGGGGGCGGAGGTGGTGGTGCCGATGCATTTTGAGGCGTGGGGGCATTTTACGGAGGGGAGGGAGGAGCTGGAGAGGGTGTTTGCGGAGGAGGGCGTTGGGGAGAGGGTGGTTTGGTTGGAGAGCGGTGTGCCGAGGAGGGTGGTTTGAGGGGGTGGTGGTCGCGTGTCGGAACAGGTGGCCGGGTGAATGGGAGGGCGAAGCAAGACCTACACGTTCTTTCATATGTTGCTGCTCTTATAAGAGTTGGGTGATTAATTGAAGTAGCAGTGTAATTTCTTGGACTGTTTCAATAATAAGTCAAGCTCACGTTAGAAGTCATTCATCGCAGTCAATCATGAGCTTCTCTGGTAACACATTAGTGGGCTGAGCAGATCAGCGGAGTGAGAATAGATCGGATTGGCAGTGTACCCCAGCATTGGCACAGGAAATAGAAAGCAAAACTAGCTCACAGCTGTGCAATTTCATGAGTTATGTAAAGAATGCCTAACTAAAGTTCGTTTTAGAGATCGTCAACCGAGATCATATCACAACGAATGGTTACAACTCATCACTCCCCGCATGCTCGTGACCCACCCCTCATTGCTCTGGGTACAAATTCGGATTGAGCTCGACCGCCATCCACACATCGACGTCCGGCCCATCGCCTGCCTGCCACTTATGCCACGGATAGGCAATGACCTTGTTCGGGCGCCTGATTGGACGGCCGTAGCTGTCGCGCTCCCACATGCCGCCATGCTCTTGCAACGGCTGCAGCTCGAGGCGGTCAAACGCGTCATCCGGAAGCTTGAGAATCTCTTCTTCCGGGAGCTCGGAGTACTTGGCCTTTAGCTGGGCCATGCCGCCGGTTTTCGTGCCGGCTGAGAGCGAGACGTGCAGTTCCGCAAAAATGTCGTGGCTGTGGTTGTGGACGCCGCAGTTGACGCCAGTGCCTGAATTTGTTAGCAAGGACATTTAAGTGGACGGGATAGGGTGTCTCAAGTACCTGCAGTCCAGAACTGAATGTGGCCGATTGGGACTTTGTCTTCCAGGAAGCGGAAATGGAACCCGGAAAGGTTGGTGAAATCAACTCCCTTAAAACTCTGTCCCCAGGACAAATCTTCGACTTTGACGAATTCCAGGGGCTTGAGCGAAAGACCTTGACGAGAGACGTCAAATGTCGTCTCGACAGGGACATCTGCAGCTGTTCGCCAGGTCTCAGCGCCGGCCTTGCCGGGCGTGGGTTTGAGACGTAGAAAGATTGCCCCTTTCGCGTTGTCGGCATTGGCTTGGGTCAGAGCTGAGGCCGTGTTGAATGATGTAAATGGTTTGACGGAGAATGGCTGCCTCACGTCCTGCGCTTGGCCACTGGCATCATTGAATGTGAGTGAGCCGTACAGAACCTTGATGCCCTCTCCGGCTGCGACGTCAATGTTCTGGTAACCCTTCGGTGCGATCTCCACGCTTATCTCGAGATTGGCCACGTTGATCAGTTTCATGGATTCGGGCTGTAAGACATGTCGATCGGCATCTATGCCGGGCTTCAATGTGTCTTTGTTGGAGTACAGTGCAGGGTTGCGGAGGTAGACAATGCCCTCATTCTCCCACAGGCTGGGCACAATGGAGCTGAGGGTTTCGATGTTGTCCCTCGGGGCAAACTCATTCAAGTGAAGAGTGACAACTGGGCTTGGCTCGGTGTAGTAGAGCGGCACGTTGTACCAAATGGACACGAAGTCTAGACGACCGGTATTTGAAAAGTCTCTGGTCGTCGCGTCAGCATCCACTATGAATACGATCCGAGTCAGAGACAAACCCAACGGCAATGCGTGCAGACGATTCCGGCGACACTCGCCACCGGGCGAAGATGCCGTTCTCCAAGTCGACAGCCTTGTAGTACATGATTCCCTACGAAGCGTGTTAGCAGATGAATGATGCTAGAAGTTGGCTGTTTTGTCTGACCTTGTTTGGATCTGGTCCAGCGGGTGGCTGTGACAGCTGTCAGCGTGCGCACGCGCGTCTCATGTCATTGGTACGAACATCAATCGGCTTTCCGTCTTTGCCATATTCGGCTGGACCGAAGATGGACACGAGGAATTCATCCTCGCCATCACCTACGCAGAGTTTTAGCCTGTCGTAGTGGGCTGTGGGGGAACGGAGCTCTATCACCTACCGTCGAAGTCTCCGCACACCACATAATGCAACGGGCCGTCGCCGTACTTCATCTGTTGAGTCGGAGTGCCGAAGACATCGAGTACATGTCTCTTCCACTGGTTGCTGCCAAGTCCCCGGCCAACTTTGGTGTAAACACATACCGTGGTGCCGTGGAATGGATCGACTGTGGCAATGTATGCGAACGGGTCTCCGCCAACGGAGCCTGCATCAGCACCACCGGTACCCCAGTGATCTCCAGATCCAGGGCTGAGGCTGTTCGTCAGTTGTCTTGGCTCTCTTGGTTCGCCAATACCAATGAGTTCCCTCTTCCACACGCCGCCCTGGTGGTAGAGATGAGTGAGGCCCTCTCGGGACGACACAAGCATCGAATCGAGGCCGTCCGGACCCCCGAATCTTCTGAGGTTAGCTTAGTCCACCATTCGTAGTTGAGTTAGACTTTACTTTTTCTGAGTCACTTCATGGATGATTGTGAAGTGCTCGTCGTCAATGATATCGCGAGGCCACTCGGCGCTGACGGACTGTCAGAGAATACTTAACGATATTTCCAGGAATACCTACGCGTCAAGGACTTTCTCCGGGGCCTGGAACCGGATGATTGGAATTGGGGTCGCCTATGCATTTGGATCAGTAAAAGGGGTGCGCCAACCATCCCATCCCTGCTCTCACCTTGTCTTCAGGTGCGCAGACAACGGATGCAGCAACGACTTCGAGATAAGATCTGTAAATGGTGAGCGAGGTGTTGTCGTGGATTGTGTGTACTAACTTCTGAGTGAAGTGGCCTGCCTTCAGCCTGTGCATTGCAGGCCACCTGCCGATGAACCTCTCCTTCCAATGGCGTGTCGTTCCATCTTGGTTCTTGAGATCGTCCCTACCTGGGTTCTCCAGCCAGCTGATTGTGCCTCCAATTGGGTTACAGTGCAGCATGTGTGGACCGTAGTCGTGACAGATGATAACATCATTCAAGCCGTTTCCAGTGATATCGGCTGAAACAATGGCTACAGGGGAGTCGAACTTTGCGATTTCGTGTTTCTCCCATGGCACTGTGGCAGTTAGAGACTGTTTGACGACAAATTGGCAATTCTCCACCGGACGTACCGTCCTTCAGGGCCTCATTTCCGCTCTTGCCCTTGTACGCGGCAGTGGCAAGAGGGTTCTCGAGGTAGGAAATGACCCCAGAGGCGAGCCCAGAGCTTGAAAGACCTGCAGTGTCAGAGCCGAGGCAAACTTGAGCATGGCAGGGCTTTCACAGACGTTATGATGCCAGGGACAGGGTCATCGGTGTGGAACTTGAAGCGCTCTACCCAATACCCATCGCTTCGATTGCCCTCAATGACAGAAGAGGAGAATGATGGCTCCAGTATAGGAACGTGCTTGGAGGGACTGCTGCTGTTTTTCCCGGTCATGATTGAGGTTCGGTTTGTGGATATCGTTTGGGTTGCAGAGTAGGACATCAGTTAAATTCAATTTCAGAAGTCATCTTCCAGCCTAATCATTCCAATAGCACCCCACGCCCCTAGGGTATGCGAGCTCGTTCCCAACGACATGTGAATTGAGCTGCATCACTGCGTCAATTTTGACCCCATTCCCCTCTTTCGTCCGCTTGCAGGCGGTCCGCAGGTTTGACAGCTCTCCCAAGGATTGGGAAAACTCCTGTAGTTGAGTGCATACTCTGGTTCTGATGATAGCTCATGCATAATACGAGGCTTTAGCGACTGGCACCGTGGGTGTGGCACGTCCGTGGCGCATTTCGCTCGCAACTCTGTAGGTGTTGTACGGCCTTGGCGTGCGGGGAACTAGTGGTGTCCGTGATACGAAGGCAGAAAACTAGGTTGCTTGCATCTTCAACAATACCACGGGTAGGAGCAGATAGATGTTCAGCTGGCAGTGTGCTGGTGGCACAGGGAGACGGGCTTGCGCATTCCAGCTCCCTGCATGAACCCCGCACTTTTTTGGCTTAGTAAATACGGACCATTTCTCTGCCATCACGGCCAGAACTTCCCGCAGGATCGATCGGCTGCATGTGCATCTCCGGAGCTGCACGTAATATCTTAGGTCGCCCCTTGGCTCGCCGTCTCGTTCTTGACGGCGACCTTGGAATTCCGGCGATCCTTGATTGCTGCTGCGCGCTAGTCCTATACTCATGTGGCATACGCGCACTAGTGGAACTAGTAGATGCATTGTACAATTTGGACAGAATGTGCGGGCCGTCCCGCTCGATGTGGTGCTGCTGAAGATCAGAGGAGTTGAGCTCCGCACGGCGGCCGCTCATGTTAGTGACACGCTCCATGCGCCCTGTCAGACCCTCCCTTGTCCCCCCGAATCCGCGAGCGGACATGTAGGCTGACGCCTGTGCCAAGACGGCTGCTTGTGGGCAAGTCCGTAGCTGCATCCATTTCTCTGACTAAAGCGCATAGCCGCTTTCCCTCCGTGCATGAGTGCGACCATCTCCACTAACTGCATATATTGATCTCTCCTTCGTTCCCCATTGTGAGGCACAGGATTCCCCGCTTCGTGTCTCCTTCCCCGCTACTCCTCTTTCTCAACGCCTCCTTGTGAGTTATTTTTCCGAGCTGATTGACGGAATAAGCTGCTTGCAGCTTCATCACGCATGGTACTCGTATCCGTTGAATATCAAGATATCCAAGTTGACGGGCTCTGCCACCGGCTGAGGAGCCACGGCGGATATATAACAATGAGCGCTTAGAGCGTCCGACGTAATTTTCAACAAACATCTTTTTCTCTTGCGCTTTCACTCAACATGCCTTGGACAGGGACTGACAAGACATGGGAGACTGGTGATGGGGACCACCCCAAACACCGCGATCCTTACCGATTCATTCCTGCCGATGACTTCTTCGAGTCTCTTTCTAATCCTGCCTCTGGAACACAGCAGCCAGACTCCATCGCGTTCGATCCTGAAGACCAGCTCGATGTGAATAGAAAGCCGAACAAAGCTTGCGATCATGGTCGGATCTTCCGTCTCAGCACTGGCGGTGTTCTCCTCATTCAGTTCATGCGGCCGCTTGTGTGGAGAATCAGGTTCAACCCGCATTATGCTGCAGGCCATCAGTTCACCGACTTCAATACGTAAACACAGAGCTCCCCATTTCTCAATCCAAAGAGATCCGTAACCTGATTTCATTGCAGGAGAACCATCATTCAAGGCAGGCTCCAGAAGATGATCTCGATCCTGGACAAGGCAGAGGGCATCAACTGGTCTGTCAAGTTTGACGATAAGAACCCGCGCTACTTCACCCTTGACTCTGTGATCAAGCGTCCAGATGGTTCAGAGACTCTCGGAGTACGGCTGTGGATCCAACGCAACCCATTCCGGATCACAGCCACGCGGAAGATCAGGACTGCCGACGCTCTGAACATTTCCGAGAAAGATGAGGAGGATCTTCCAATTCCAGTTGGTGCGCCGGCACCGTCTGGGGATGCGATCATCTGGCAGACCAAGAAGAAACCATTGCAGTACCAGACCGACGCCACTGTCCTTGCGGTGGAGAAGCCAGATCCAGCCAAGTTCCTGGGCTTTGGCGAGCAAGGCGGAAAGCATCTTTTCAAAGAGAGCACCTACATGAACTACTTCAGTGTGTCACCCCATGCTGGGAGCCCCTTCGGTGGCCGTGCTGATTACCTTCTTCTAAGATTTCGACAACATGCGTTACAACAACGTTTACGGCAGAGGCCCCAATGAAGACGCAGAGCCGCTGTACCATTCTGGTACGCGTGTATACATCCCCCGTGACGTCACTTTGCTGACATCTCAAAGAGCCGTACTGGATCGAGGTCAATGCGCATCCCGGATACATGTCCCAGCTGGCAACATTCATCGACAACTACTCGCACGTCTGCGTCGACCTCGGCAAGACAAACACCACTCAAGTTCGTATGGCCACACGCTTCAACAGCTTCCAAGGGATATTCATCGCCGGAAATGATATCGCGGAAGTGATCAGGCTGTACTCATCGCTGATTGGGCGCCCACGACTAATGCCGCGATATGTTCTTGGCAACCATCAAGGCTGCTACGGCTATGATACTCAAGGCCGAGTTGAGCAGGCAGTGCAGAAGTACCGTGACTACGACTTTCCCTTGGACGGCATGCACATTGATGTTGACATGCAACGGGACTACCGCACCTTCACCATCGACACGAATGCCTGGAAGTTCCCGAACCCCGAGAAGATGTTCCTGGAGCTGAGGAAGAAGGGTGTTAAGTGCAGCACCAACATCACCCCTGTCATCAACTCGAGGCCCGACGGCGAGTACACTACCCTCAACGATGGCCTGGCCAAGAATCACTTCGTCCTCGACCGTCGTAACATCGACCCGTCTGCTCCAAACCCGTGGGACCAGCGCTACATGCAATTCGGTGGTTCTGTCCTGTATTACACAAGGCCATTTGACGTCAGCGCTCGCCAATACTACCCACAACAGGATCTACATGACTTCAACCAAGTCTTCAACCAAGCTAATCGTGGTGTACCTTTCCACGGGGGCGTGTCTTACGGTAACGGGCAGGGCGCCCCAGGGTTCTACCCAAACCTGAACAACAAGGAAACTCGAACGTGGTGGGGCGAACAGTACAAGTACCTCTTTGAGACCGGACTGGAATTCGTGTGGCAGGACATGACCTCGCCATGCATGGCCGAGCAGTACGGAGACATGAAATCGTAAGTCATCACAAGCCCATACCGCTTGGTCTCACTAATGATAACCGATGATTTTAGATGGCCTTTCCGGCTCTTGATCGATTCCGACGGCTGGCCTGGCGAGTCAAGAGATCTGACTGCAGCAGCCGAAGCCTCGGGAGGGCAATTCCTCTACGACCCGGAGAAGAACAAGTACAAGATGGCCATTGAGATTTGGTCCTTGTACAGCTACAACCTGCACAAAGCAACTTTCAAGGGCCTGAAGGAGCTGGAGTGCCGCAAGGGCAAGCGCAACTTCATCATCGGCCGCGGCAGCTACGCTGGTGCTCAACGGTATGCTGGTCTTTGGACTGGCGACAATGCATCGACCTGGGACTTCTTGGGCATCTCGGTTTCCCAAGTCATTGGCCTTGGCCTTGCTGGGGTTACGGTTGCTGGAGCTGATGTCGGAGGCTTCGAGCCTCCTGAGGGTGATCTCACAGCTTTTGCCGACCCAGAGCTACTCATCCGCTGGTACTGCGCATACAGTCTTCTCCCGTGGTTCCGGTGAGTCGTCCTGTCTTGGACTCTGCATTTCAGCTCTAACAAGTTATCAGAAATCACTACAGTGGAAAGCACAGTGGCCAGGAAGAGCGCGACAAGAGCAAAAAGGACTTCCAGGTTGGTCGTTGCCACCTCCATAAAGGATTGCACATGCTGACTTTTACAGGAACCATACCGATACCACGAATGGTACCAGGGAAATGCACACATCGTTCAAGGCGACAACGATCACAGGATGTACCAGTCTGTCTTGCCAGTTACTCGATACTTCATCCGGCTCCGATACAGTCTCCTACAACTGATGTACGATGCTATGTTTGATAACATGCTGACTGGGTTGCCCATTGCGAGGTCTCTCGTAGGTTCAATGCTCTACTGAAGATTTGACCTATATTCACATTGTACTAGGTCATCACGGACCCCTTGGATGGATCTCTCTTCTCCAGGGTAAGAGAACAGCCTCACCTCTTCTTGACCTTATCTAACCACATCTGCAGCACGAATGGGCCAATCAAAGTCAATACATGGTTCGAAATGACTTGCTGGTTGCCCCGTCCTTGAGCAGGGAACGTGATTACGCTCGGCGTGAGGTATACCTCCCCTCAACCAGCTCGTGGTATCCGATGAATCTCCGCCCGTACGCCGACGATACCTTGGGAGAACCTTTGGCGCCTAGTGCCAGTGGAGGCTCAAACATCTCATATGACTGTCACATTGACCCCCAGGAGGGTCACATTCCGTACATTTGTCCGATGTACATCCGCGAGGGTAAGCATCATAACCACGGTCTGTCTGGATACCTCATGCTGACGTAGTTTTTTTCTTTCAGGAGCCATCATTCCGCAAATCCAGGTGCGAAACTTCGTACCGGATCGCACACGCCCAGATCTTCCATCAGAGCCCGCGAACCCCATCACCATCAATATCTACCCCGGAAAGCCATCCGTTAGTCTCCCCAATAACATTGTAAAAGATTCGAAGCTAATATTCATGCGCAGTTCAAGCCCAAGACCTACAAGATGTATCTCGATGACGGCGTCTCTCGCAGCAGCGCTCCTGACGGCTTGTACTTGTCAAGCCAGCCGCTTGACACGGTCGGCGAGGTACAAACAACACTGAACAACGAATACGGTGACAAAAAGGCCAAGAGCAACTTCCGACGTGTCGACATCACTCAGGTATGTAGCGCATCAATGTTCAGAGCAGCACCAATCCGGCATCCCCAAACACAGCCCAGCATCGTCTCCACACGTCACCATCATCTGTAAGCTAACCTCTTCTCTCTTTTCACTGTAGGCCATCTCCGACGAGGACGCCACCGACGGTGTCATCACCGAGGTCTTCCACCGCAAGATCACCATCTCTACCCCGTGGAAGGGGACGGAGCACGATGACGTGCCGCCCGAGGAGCGGTATGACGACGAGAAGGTGAAGCGCGACATTGGTGACTCGTACCGCCTCGTCATCTGGCACGAGGCCAACGCTGAGCTGTCTCGTGTGTCTGTTGATGTCTCCCCTAAGGGGTGCTCGAAGGACAGTATCCGCGTGGAGCATGATGGACGCAGGAAGGCGTCAATTGTGTGGGTTCCAACTGGGAAGGATGTCGAGGCTGAGATTGAAGTGAAATATGATTAGGAAGCCGGGTCTGAAAAACAGGTTTGGACGTCCTTTTCGTGGCTTTATGCATTTGGCAAGCATTCCTACTCAGTAATGATATGAGCTTTCGGCAAGGCACTCAAGCTTAACCTTCATAACTTCAACGCTCTAGAGCGTATGTCGATCTTTGTATGCTACTTTGCCCACGGTAACGGGGGTGCATCACGAACCAGCAACTATACAAAAGTGATTTCATCAGGAATGAGCGTCCAAAAACCACAATTCAGATAACCGTCAAATGTATGATTGAAAAGGACTGTTAAAGACGGAGCCATGAGGACTTATGGCTTTGGACCCTTTCGCTCATTGAAGCATAAACGCAAAGATGGCACCGTCATTGTAAAGGTATCCAAGAAACCCTCATCAAATGCCTTACCGTCTTCTCCCGGGGCAAGAGTCACATCAAAGCGAGCTGCCACCCGTCCCAAAACACTCTTCATCTCCCAGTAGGCGAGCTGCTTCCCAACGCACATAAACGTCCCTGCCACAACTGCATCAGTCACACTCGAACACCAGTGACGCCCTCCAAACAACTCACCAATCTGAAACGGAAACCAGGCGCGCCTATCCTTCAACATGCCCGCCTTGTCGCTGCCGGCGACCCACCGCTCCGGAACGAACTCGTTCGGCCGCTCGAAGTACCTCTCGTCCCGGTGCACGACCCACTGCGGAACGACGACGTCGACGCCGCCGGGCAGGTACAGGTCGTCGTCGATGCGCAGCCCCTCGGGCGGCGTCTGCCGCGGATTGCCGGACAGGACCGGAGGCTTGAGCCGCAGCGTCTCGTTGATGACGGCCTCCAGCAGCGGCACGTCTTTGATCTTGTTGTACTCGAACTCGCCGTCCGGCATGGCGTCGTCGACCGCGCGCTGGAGCTGGGACTGGTCGGCGGGGTGCGTGGCGAGGTAGTACAGGGCGTTGATCATCGTGCTTGCCGCGGTGTCGCTGGGGATAGGTCAGCATGGGCGCGGTCGCTTGGGGGGTCGGGGTTGGAGGCGACGTACGCGCCTCCGGTGACGAGCGCGCGCGAGTCCTCGTCTAGGGCGTCTTTGGTCTGCGCTGCTGCGGGACTCTTCTCCTCGTACGCTTTCAGGAGCCATGACATGACGTCCTGGGGCGCTTCCGTCTTCTCCTTCTGAAGGGCCTGTAATGTGGAAATTCAGCACTCCAGATCTGCTGTGGAATGTCGGGTGGCTCCGAACCTTTTGTCTGTCCAAAACGAGCTGGCTGCAGTACTCGTTGAATGGAGCGATGGCTCCCGAAGCACCTGGCAAACTCATCATTATGTTGATGAGCCACGGCACAGGTTTGAGATAGCCCAGCATGACCTGTGCCTGGCGTAGGTTTTGAACGGCAGCGTGCTCCTGCGACGATTTGAGGTTGCCAAAGTCTCGGCTGTAGCCGATCACGCCCATGAGGTCGTATGACAGCCAATACACCCGCTCCGACACGTCGAATGGCTTGCCCACCTTCTCAGGCTGGCCAATTTGGTTGAGGAAGACGTCAACAATGGACTGGATATTGGCATTATATCTGGAGAGCTCTGACGGGAGAGGGATTAGCGGTAGACCCAGAATTGCAAAACAGCATTGATTTGGGTGCACCTTTCATGCCCATGGCCTGCTCCCAGGGCCGCCGTCGCTTGCGGTGGTCGTCAAGATTCCGAGTCGCCACCATGCTGACTTTTCTGTAATCCCGGTTTGACTGCTGATAGAATATCGTCTTCGGACACTGCGCCAACGGCTGAAGCGCAGAGACTCGGGCAACGGACAGGTCGCGTGGGCCTTGTTCCTGGATCAGAACGTTGAAACCACCATATCATTACCCGACATACCTATGCGGACAACATCACCATGCTTCTCGTGAAGCTGCTGCAGTTCACGGTGAAACTGTAATTTCTTGATAGACTTGTACACGGAGTGGAGCCTAGAGACGCGTGCCGCAAAGGGGCCTGGGAATCTGTTCAGCCGATGAAAGAACGCGCGGTATACGACAATCGATGTAGTTAGGCTGAGCGCAAAGATAGCGGTCGAGGCTGCGAGATCCGACGTGGCACGTGAAAGTGGCTTAGAGAACATTTCAATGTCGACATAGAGGATTCCGGCTCCCGCTGCAACGAAAGCGCCAACCAAGTACGGAACGACCAAGTCTATCTCAACCATCTGGATTGCCGCGTGGAACGCGATGGCCGCAAGAGCTGGTCCGAGCCATTCCGGGGAAGGAATGAAGTTTCGGCTTTCGCTGAATAAACTCTTCATGGTGCGAGGACGCGGTTGGGGTTGATGAGAAGCTCCAGATGGACCACGAAGCGCAAAATGTTGGTACGGGGGATGGGAGTTATGTTGCTGTTATCGCCTGTCAGCAGCCACATGTTTCCCCGCTTTCTGACCCTTTTTTGTGGGCATTCAGGCTCAATGCCAAGAATCCATCTGACCTGTCGCAACGAAGTGATTACTTGTAAGAATTTAGCACCGCCGCTCCATGGGCAAGCGCGAAACACAATCCGCCAAGCGCGCCCACCAACAATAGAACTCCCATTTCCTCCAATACTTCGGCGGTTGCTCTGCTGATGGTCTTGTTTCGTGGAAAATCCATATCTAGATACCCGCTGGTATTTGTCAAATCCTTCCGGGCTTCCAGATCCTGTCCTTATCTTGACCACAAATATGGCATATCTCCCTTGTGCGATATTCGCATTCGCACTTCGTTGTCGGTGACTTTTGCCATGTGATACAAGAAGCAAACATGCAGTCAAACCAGGTCGCTTTATTCTGATATACTGTGATGAACAGCAAGTAAGAATAACTTAATGTGTAATTGAATTGTCTGTTCACCCAGAAGTACGAGTGTATCCTGGCTTTGACACCGGTGCTGGTGATAAAACCAGACATAGTCAGCTATAAAACTGCTTTGCAGATGTGAGTTCTGGCGAACTTGAGAGTTGGAAGCTCAGTGTGATTACCGTGTTTCTTTTCACCGGTAATCCGGCATGCCACGTGCTTACCTTGATCCTACAAGACGTCAGCAAGGATTCCCTAGTAAGTTAGATCTGCACGCCTGTTGACTGCAAAATGTCAGCAAGGATTCCACAGTCAAGCTAGGCCAGCAAGCCGGTTGATCGCATAGTATTTTCCCCTCAAATTGGCCTGCTCAGGTGGCGACAGGCTCAAACCGAGCGCAAACGAGGCTAACACCAGTGCAATTAGCCTTTATGGTGATTCTATTTTTTTGAAAATGCGAATGGACATCTTCAAGAGAAAGCATACACGCTTCCAGTTATAAAATATCCCATTTCGTCTGCCCAGAATACCTGAGCTGAGAAGTAGACTCATCCAATTAATCTTGCCTAAAACATAATGTTTCCACGAGGTCGGTTTAGAAGTATTGCAACGAGTTCGTACACAGGTAGTTGAAACATTCACTTGGAGAGGCTTGGTACATCTTTCACCGTACATCTACGTCTAGACGAATGCTTCAGTGTTGTGATACGTTTTGAAATTATCTCATGTTCCTCTGATATTCTAAAGCAACCTTGATTCTGTCCTTTCTACCTAATACTCTGCAAGATAGCTGAATCATTTGTCGCCGGACCAATAGGTTGGTTTGTGAGTAGCGGGAATATTTTTGGGAACTTCGGGATTTGGCGAGGTCGATAGCGCATTGGAATCTAGCAGGAGAGTAGAATCACGAAGCTACCAAACCCTGGCGAAGTATGCTAGTAAAGGAATCATTGGCGCCCTCTCATTGGCCGAGAGCTTTTCGCTCTGTAGTTAGTCCATGAGGCAACCCCCGCCCAATGGGTCGGAATGTATCATGTTAAAGCGGCTTGGAATTGTTTGGAGCATCTGATTGACTTTATGGGTAGGTTTTAGCCGACTCCTGCATTGAAGGCGGCCACAACTGACGTCACCGCAGCGCTCTGGCCCGAGCAGCCATAGCGAATGCCACCATCTCGTTCGCGAAACATCTTCCCAGGCCACAGAGACTGCGTCTAGAGTTAATTCTGATTATGGAGAATTTCCTGGCGGGCGTTGGGAGGCCGATAAGACCGAAGCGCACGAGAGCGGCGGTCCGACCTGGGTCTGCTTCTCCGGCCCGACAAGCTTCATGGCCGTCGGAAAGTGCTTGCGCGGACTTACACCAAGGCCGCCCGAGATCGCCTTATTGTGCGCTGGATTGGTACTGCGTCAAGTGGGTTGTGCAACGCGCGGCTCGGCATGTCCGAAGTCGTCCTCTCGGATATGGTGAGCGAGGCTCGGTGAACGGTCTTTTCGGACATAAGTGCTCCCTCTAGTGCCTCCTGGCTACGGAACGTTGCCCCACCATCCGATTGCTATATAGCTGGTTGCGTCAGCCGCAAATTTGAAGTTCTGTTTGCTTTAGACATTGTTATCCTTGATAGAGTATCCTTTTCTAATGCTCGTTCGGCGGCAAAATGGGATCCAATGCTGATGTCAACCCTCGGGAATCGCCCGAGATCACGGGGCAGCCCGAAATCGGCAGTCAGAACTTGCAACATGAAGATGCCGACCTTGAGAAGAATGCCGCTGGCGCAGAAGATCCCGTTGAGACTCGCACAAGAGATCAACCAGAAATTGTAAGTGATTTGACGGCGAATACATGCGCTTCGCTTCTCTTCAAGACATTTCTATGTCCGCATTCCACTGCATCATCTATCATCCTGAAATGTGACACTCACCATGTATGCCGCATTACCATCGCCACGCTGTGGTTTTACGTGGCGTTCAGGGGTTCGGTTCGCACCTGTCAATGCTATGGACCAATATCTGCCTGTGGTCGCATTTGCAACCCAGTAATTGCTGCAATTGTATACCCAACATCTTGATGGATAAGCTCGAAATTTTTACTGAAAATTAAATCTCCTCTCCATAAGTTCTATGGATCAGTATCTGGCAGAGGTCGTTCAGGGCTATGATTCATCTTCCAGTCATCTCCACTACTTCAGCACTGTTTTCCGAATACATACTTCCAGGTATACGCGCTAACTTGATACTTCAGGTTGGATGGGATGGACCGGATGATCCAACAAATCCCAAGAACTGGCCTCTCTGGAGGAAATGGACAGTCACTCTGCTGACCTCGTTGGGCGGGCTCGTCACTCTGATGTCGGGAGCAATGATTGCTCCGGCCCTATCTCACATCAGCAGACATCTCCATATCACACCAGAAGACACTCAGATTGCTCTGTCCATTTTCATTCTCGCCTTTGCCTTTGGCCCTCTCATCCTGTCGCCTTGCACCGAGGTTTTCGGCAGGAAGCCCGTCTGGATAGCCAGTAGCACATGCTACGTTATCTGGAACGTCATCTGCGGGTTCTCTACCAAACGGGGAACCCTCATTGCTTCAAGATTCTTCTCGGGATTCGGAGCCAGCGCTCAATTTGCGGTAAGATTGTACTTCCGTTGATCTCCTCTGCGCCGGCAACTGAACCGGAGACTCACAGATCTCATTCCCCGTCCTGAGTGACTGCTGGAAACCCGAGCAGAGAGGCAAATCTTTCGCGCTCGCCACCTTTATTCCTCTGCTTGGTCCTGCCATCGGGCCCATTGTTGGTGGTGTCATCACCGAAAACATCGGATGGCGATGGATCTTCTGGGCCCTTGCTGTCTTCGACGCTTTCCTCATCCTCCTGACTTTCGTTTTCTTCCAAGAGACACACGGGCAGACAATCCTCAAGAAGAAAGCAAAGAAGCTCCGCCAGCAGACTGGCCGCAACTACCGCGCCGAGTTCGAAGCGACCAGCCCCTCCCTGGCGCACCGCCTGAAAGTCGGACTCACCCGGCCGTACCGGCTCCTCATCTCGCAGCCCATCCTCCAGCTGCTCTCGCTCCTCCTCGCCTACAACTTCGGCATCCTCTACATCGTGCTCTCGACCTTCGCCACCATGTGGATCGACCGCTACAACCAGTCGACCGCGACCAGCGGCCTCAACTACCTCGCGCTCGTCATCGGCTACACCATCGCGGCGCAGATCGGGGGGCCGGCCACCGACCGCATCTGGGCGCACATGAAGCAGAAGCACCACGGGCACACGTCGCCGGAGTACCGGGTGCCGCTGATGGTGCCGGGGGTGCTGCTGATCCCGGCCGGGCTGGTGTGGTACGGCTGGTCGGTGCAGTACCGGCTGCACTGGGCCATGCCGGACGTCGGCATCGGCCTCTTCGGCTGCGGCAACATCCTCGCCACCCAGGCCATGCAGGCGTACGTCATGGACGCCTTCGCCGACCACACCGCCTCCGCCTCCGCCGCCAGCCAGTTCCTGCGCAACCTGTTCGCCTTCGCCTTCCCCATCTTCGCCCCCCGCATGTACGACTCGCTGCAGTTCGGCTGGGGGAACAGCTTACTGGCGTTCATGTTCCTGGCCATGGGCGTGCCCGGCCCGGTTGTGTTGTGGAAGTGGGGAGCGAAGTTGAGGGAGATGGGGAAGCCGCAGCAGTGAGAGGAGAGGAGGTGAGGTGAGATACTGGCAGGCGGATCAAATTGTCCATGTATAATAGGTGCAGATTTCTCTTCGTGACGGCTTGAGATGATGATAAGATCATAGAGAAGAGCGGTTTCAAGCACACCAGCTCTAGGGCACGGTCGTTAGACATCGTATGTAGAGATGAATGAGATACATTCCAACACTTCAAACTTACCCACGAAGAAGTCATCGGCTTTCCACATCAAGACACCCGCTACATTGCTTAAACCCGTCGGACATACTGATTAGCAGCCTCTTAATCCCGTCCAGCGTGTCAGACAGCAGTAGTCAGGGGAAGCGAGGACTGCACTGCCAAAGCTGCAGGATCGTAGATCCGGATTCGCGGAATGGCTCCCGAAGCGGGCAAAACGGCCGCTGTCGGAAAATCCGCAGGCGGACGCACACGCCCCAGCCCACCAGCTCCCAAACGCGTGCGGCCAGCGTCCATCCCAGAAACCAGTATATCGACGTCTTTCCAATCAATCCTTCAGGCCACACGGTCCCGGCCTGCGATCTCCGCCGACCGCTCCCAATTCCCATCCCCGGCCCTGCGAGCATGCGGCTCCCCTGCTCTTCCTCGCCGTGCCGCGCTTTTCCTTCGTGCCTGGCTTTCGCTTCTGCGCGAGTCATCCGGGACGTCTTGCGCGCGGGTGGCTGCGGAAACATCTCCATCGCGACTCATGGGCCGGCGGTGCACGAGTGCGCCGTTCGGCAAACGGTTATTTGAGTTGAGCTGAGCGGTCCACCCACCCCAGGTCGCAGGGCGACCTGGTGACGCGCCGAGATGCCGGGGTGGGCGGTGGCAGCAGCTCAGCAGCAGCAGTGAGGCCCAAAACATGGGCGGGGCCCGGCGCTTCCGAAGGCTATTTGGAGAGGACGAGGGCGGCAGATGGAGGCAACAGCAGCGGGCAGGCTGTGGCAGAAATCTGGATGCAGGGCGGCCGTTGCGGCGGGAAAAGGAGGCTGACGGGGCTAGACTGGGCTGCTGGTTTGACCTTAACACGAGCGCTATAGGCAGATATATTGGTCAATACACTAACATCCTCATCGTCTGTGGATCAGGAATGCAGGAGAACTGGATGTGGAGGCGGTCGTGGGGCGGCAACCGTGCGTGACCCCGTGTCGAGAGAGAGCCGTCACCAGGCGCGCAGACTGCGGTTACGCGCGAAAGCAAGTCCGGGTGGGTTGAGGGTTGGGCTGCGGGTAGAGTGTGGCAAGGAAAACTCAAAGTTTAATGTTATAGGCTGCGCTGTGTACCTGTCTGAGTCAGTGTTGGTGCAGGCACCCGTGCCGGGATTCGCTGTCTTGTGGAAGCTGGAGAAGATCCTCACTTCCACACCTGGAGCCGCCGGGCGTGGGTGGAACCTGCGCTGCAGGTGAGCGGCGTCGTTCTCCACCAAGCACCATCACAGCGCCCTGTGGGACGGCTCTGCTGAGCTCCTTTTCCCACACGCGCGGTACCCACTTGCATCCATCACCACTCGTACGATTTTCGTCACATCGCCCAGGGGCCAGGTAAGAATAGACCCTGGTGCTGCCCGGCACTCTCACCAAGGAGACCAGTACTGAGGCCCGCCGCACTGATGTTCCTCGTGGTGGATCTGTGATCGCTGGTGTGTGGAAGAACGGCCCAGCACTGCGGCAGTGCATGGCTGATCTCGGTGTTCCCTTGCGCCTGCGAACTCGTATTGTGCGTTACCCCGGCCTCCGCGTTCTTCCACGCCCTGGTCTGGGGACACGCCAACACGTTCAAGATCCGCGGTGATCGACGACAAACAGCTTTTGTGTGTGATAACGAGTGCGCTGAGCTGGCGTCAAGCCTGGCGCAATGGGACCAAAACGAAGAGTCCTAGCGTCGCGCCACGTGAGTGAAACCCGTTTTCGCCGTTGGTGGGTATGACTCGTTTTTTGGAACGGAAAAACTTTGAACGGTGATTGAGCTAGTGGTGGAGCATGGCGATTATAAAATCGGGCGGCTGACGGGGCGGTTGCCCAGGACTTTGAAGTGAAATTTTCAGAGTATGTCAGCGACGAAGGTAGCTGTTACTATGAGGACTTGTCCTGGCCATGTCGAGGAGGCTTCATACATACAGGATTCGCCGGTGCATCTAACAACTTGGAAATGTACTTGCCATTAGATTTGGTGCAAAAGACGTCCGCAGAAAGATGAATGTAAAGATAGATGTGCACCTATCGAAAAATCATGGATGCAGAAATGACGTGGCAGGCCGTCTTGGAATCCTCCCGCATTGATGCACGTTGCACAAGCTCAATGAGCCATACTTGCAGACGCTAAGAGATGCGTGGCATGGTGATAGCTCCGACCGGAAGGCTGCCGAGAATCCCCGTGCATTGTCTTAAAGACAACTACCTGGTGCTCTATAGAATGTTCCACAGCAAATCGATTACCCCTGGAAGTCATGAGAAGTGCTATCACCTCGTTTACTTACCCGTTCCCGGGCAGCCATCCACTCAAGCGCCTCTCACTGTTCCTTTGTTGATGCTGCTTGATGCTCAGCACAGCCACTCGACGACCCCACCGCACACCCAAAACGTCTTCGTGCATGGCTTCATGAATCGCTTAGATTTCAGTTGCGACTGCCCATCGGAAGGCGGATCAGTACACACAATGGGAACTCGGACTTCCGACGGTCAGCACTTGCAGAATCAGGAAGTGCTTACCAAGCTTTGATGTGGGTAGCCTGTGTTCTGGACTCGGCACACGAATAAGTTGACGTGGCTGAACAATGAACCGGTGAACGACTGCCACAGGATTCGGCAATGAGAGTATCTGATCACTGCGCCTCAAGAAGCCTGCGTCAGGGCTGGACACGATGAAGCTCTTGCAGCCCCCTCCCCCGTTCATCGGCCCGTCAGGTGTGTAGAGGACGGGACTTCAGCGTAGAATACCGGAATGCCCTCTGCGGAGAGTTTGGACGAAAGGATCATATTTGGGGACACAATCCGCGCCAACGCCAACCGCAGCGGCACCACCCGGCGGTGCTACGGGGGCTCCTGCCGGGCTCTGTGGCTGTACGCCCGCAAATAACGGCGTGCGTCCAACCACATGACGCGCGCGACTCAGCCTTATCAACAGCCCCGATCGCCGATGGGGTTTAAGTGACAGGATTCGACGAAGCGAGTGGCGAGCATCGGTGCGTGGAGCGCGCTCGGCGTGATTTCGCAATCGTCGGACCCCGGGCCCGCTTCCGCCAAGTACGAGTGCAGGGGCTTTTCAGCGGTGTGAGTATCACAGGCTGCCTCTTCATGCGCGGCAAGAGAGCGCTGGGCGGTTGAGCCGCAGTGAAAAAGTGCTCCAACAGGCAGGCCGGCGCCGATCTCGGATCTCGCGCGGTCACGATCTGGCCCGTCTGCGGGCCCGGGATCCCCACGGCTCTCCCGATTCCCGATAGCGACACAGATCTCCGCGGTCGCTGACTCTCGAGGTGTTGAGCGGAGCCCGTGGGACGCAGAGCTTGAAGCTTGGCGGGCGCGGATTGCCTCTTGCAGCGGATGCCTCGCGTCGGGTTCGAGCAGCGGTTTCACAGCCCGGAAGATAGCGAGAACCCCTGGCGCTGGCTGCCAGATTGCAGATCAGCCGCGTTATTCGGTAAGTCGACAGATCCTGCTCGGCTATTCGAACCGTTCAGCTTGCGGGGAACCGGCATGCGGTTGCGCGTCGAGGCCATGCGAGAGTGTACGAGCGCCACGGCCAGCGCCCAGCCCAGCCCCTCAATGCGGAAAGCTCCCCAGCGCGCTAAATGATATCCGCGACGCCCGCGCCAACCCAATTCTCCCAGTGCCTTTCTTCGACTTCTATAAAACCATGGCTCCGCTGTGATGCCTGTCACTGCGCTCCGTTTCCCGGACCGGCCCCTTGCCCACCGCCCTTCTGGTCCTCCCCTCCGCCTGCCCTCCGAGATGGCTGGGACACTCGAATGGCCGATGATGCGGGCAAGAGCAGCGGACGCTCCCGCGGACTTCACCCCTGCGGAAATCCCGTTTGCTGGAAAAATCATATCTGTGGGTCGGCCGTGAGGCATTCGTCAGGGGCCCGTTGCTAACCCGGCTGCAGATGCTCATGTCGCTGGTGACGCTCTGCGTGCTGTCCATCTGCATCACCCGGCGGGTGCAGCGCATCCGACAGTGGTCGTCGTTGCCTCTCGCCGCCTGGCTCATCGTCATCATCTACGTCGACTCTTTCCTTTTCGTTTTCGTCACGGCGCTGTTCAAGGACATTGGCCTCAACAACAACCCTGAGATCTGCGAGGGGGCTATCCTCCTGTGCCTGATTTGTTACATGACCACGAAAATTTTCATCTACCTCTTTCTTGTAGAAAAAGCTGTAAGTCCGATGCAAGGCGGCGGAGTTGTTGCAGGATCTCACTCGGAGTCAAATAGTACATCGTTCGCGGGAGCAATAAATCCAGATTCACGGACAAGCTCTACCTCTTCAACTGCTGTTTTATGATGCTCCCGTACACCATTGTTGTGATTCTGAATTTTGTCTGGTAAGAGAACTTGATTGACTAGCCGGGACAGGGGTTAACGGCAGAACAGGAGAATATCTTACATCAATAACGGAGGGACATGCATCATCGGAATGGAGAAGCGGGCCATGCTGCCGCTCATCATCTTCGACGTTGCCGTCAACGTATATCTTACCATTCTCTTCATCGTGCCCCTGAGGAAGCTCTACTCCTACAAGAACAACTCAAACACGATGCTCCACACCATGGCTTTCCGCACTTTCATCGGCAGCTGCGCAACTCTGACCTCCAGTGTTGCGAACCTGACGGTGCTCATGGTCCTCAACGGCGAACCCGGCTGGGTCTGCCTCATGTGCTGTAACGCTGACAGTGAGTGTCCCGGCTTGAGGTTTCCCATCGCAACAAGACACATGAAGTGTGATGACAACTGACTTCCATTCGCCGGAAACAGTCCTGTTCTCCGTTCTGATTCTCCACTGGGTCACCTCGGGCGACAAGACCGGCCAGACCACCAACGACAGCTTCAGCCGCGACGGCTTTCCATCGAACCCCGACGGATCGCGCACAAGATCACGCAACACGTCGAAGAACAAGAGCAGGACAGGAAAGAACGGGTCGGAGATTGGCACGGAGACCATCATCTCGCGCCACTACGCCGCCGCGGCTGCGACGGAGGTGGGCCAGGACTGGCCGGACGCAATCAAGGCTGACATCAACGCGTCGTGTGTTCCCGCGGACCGCAACAGCGGCGAGGAAATCGCGATGAATAGGATAATGGTCACGCACGAGCGTACGATGGTCGTTGCAGAAGAGCGGAACGAGAGCGGGGACGACCTGAGCGAGACCACCGCTGGCACGAGTGGAGTGTATTATCACAGGGAAGGCAGCACGGACGGCATAGTAGACAGGGTCGCAGAGCATGGGCACTAGACGTTCACGAATTTCTTTATAGAGCGGGCGAGTATGAGCTCGGCAGTCGGCAGTCGGCCGTCAAAAGCACCATCCCAAGAGCCGAGAGTCACTTCGTCCCACAGCCACCGGGCTTTCCGATCTCGCGACCGCGACGGTCCCCTGCGCATAAAGAGCCAGACACCTCCCGCCGCCGTCCAGGACCTGGCCCAAACCTCCTCTCCCCAGCCTCCGCGGCGAACCCCGTCGACACCATGGCCGCCGAACCGACCACCACCACCGTCACCTTCCTCACAACCGGCACCTGCCGCATCAAAACCGCCATGTACACGCAGCCCGCCACGCGCCCCGTCCCGCTCCGCCGCCTGCGCGCCGCCCTCTGCACGACGTGGACGGCGCCGCTCCCCATCGGCGCCTTCCTGATCGCCCACCCCTCCGGCCCCATCCTCTTCGACACGGGCGAGTCGCCGCTCTGCAACACGCCCGGCTACCTCCCCGCCTGGAACGTGCCCACCCGCAGCTGGGCCCGCACCGCCATCGCCCCCGCCGACGGCATCGTCGCCCAGCTGCGCGCCCGCGGCGTCGACCCCACGGGCCTGCGCGCCGTCGTCCTGAGCCACCTGCACCGCGACCACGCGGGCGGGCTGGAGGAGCTGGCGCGGGCCGCGCCCGACGTGCCGGTGTGGGTGGGCGCAGAGCATTGGGAAGCGTTTGGGCAAAGCCCGTGGAGGGCCGCGGTCGAGGGGTGTGTGCCCGGGCACTGGCCGCCGGGGTTCGCGCCGCGGCTGCTGGAGCGCGGGGGCGGCGCGGTCGGGCCGTGGGCGTGCGGGTACCCGCTGACGGCGGATGGGAGGGTGGTTGCGGTGGATACGCCGGGGCATGTGCCGGGGCATGTGTCGCTGGTGGTGAGGGGCGTGGATGGGGAGGGCGTGGAGACGACGTTTTTCCTGACGGGGGATGCGACGTATGGGATTGAGTTGTTGGATAGGGAGGAGACGGATGGGGTCAACGATGATCCGGCGAGGGCGCTGGAGAGTGTGAGGACGATTAAGGAGTTTGCGAGGATGGAGGATGTTGTCGTGTTGCCCAGCCATGATAACGAGACGCCGCGATTGTTGGCTGAGAGGGTGGTGTATAAGCCGAAAGGGGAATCGAAAATGTAAATCACGGATTGCCGGAATAGGCAACATTATGTATAGGGCCCTAAATCCAATGAAGCTTCAGGCTCGGCGATTCTGTAACAATATGCACTAATTTAGTAGGAAAAGAAGAAATCGGGGTGAGTGTTCCCAATCTCGTCCACAGTCTGCAGTCTCATCCGCTCTCCCTTGTCTGTGTACTGGTCCGCCCGTTTCCTCGCATTCAAGACTCTCAGATACAGTATCAGAAGCCCCGAGAACACGCCCGCCATGCAAATCATCCCCAATGAGGACGCCAAGCCCTTTCGGTAGTACGGCGGGTCGTTGAACGCCTGGTTGCCGCCAATGCCGACGGACTGCGCCACAACATTAATCAGAGCGGCTGCACTGGCGCGGTACGTGTATCCGACGTTGTTGCTCGCCGTCCATGCGAGGCTGAGCACGCCTACGGGATAGGCGAAGGCGGCAACCAGGCACGTAGCCACCAGTCGGCCCGTATTGTTCGTGAGGCCCAGCAACAGCGCATAGCCGACGGCCGCCAGTGCGCAGTCTATGCAGATGACGATGCCGCGTTTCTGGAGCTTGTCTGACGACCAGCAAGACCCGAGGATCCCCACGAACGCGGCCGCGTAGACGACCACGGCCATGAGTTGTGCGTCGACTCCCTCGTAACCCAGGCCTTCGAGGATGGCAGGAGTGAAGTTGGAGAGCGTTCCGGTGCAGAAGTGGGCGCCGGAGTCGATCATGGCCACCATCCAGAACTTGGGGTCCGCCAGCAGTTTGAAGATGAGTTTCAGCCTGATTTTACTGTCGCCGGTGTTGTGGGAAGCCCGGCTGCGCTGGAGCACCACTTCCTTCTCTTCGGCAGTGAAGCCCCACCGGATATTCTCTGGGGTTTGGGGGAGTAAGCCGAGAATGACGAAGGCCCAAGCAATAGGCACACATCCCTCAATCAGGAATATCCACTGCCATGCGGACCATCCGTTCGCGCCGTCCAAATTCATTTGGATGGCGTAGGCGAGGAGACCGTTGAAAGAGCCCGCTAAAGCAACCGTGGAGTAGATAATAGCGCCGCGAAGGGCCAGCTCATTGTAACGATACCAAAAAGACAGGTAGAGAATGGTGCCCTGGATGAATGCTTCTGCAGCACCAACGAGAGCCCTGATGACCATGAGCGCAGTGTACCCATCCGCCTGAACGGTGCATGCCGTTATGACACCCCAGGCAACCATGGCACCAGCGAACTGCGTTTCTGTTAGCTACAGACCTGATCAAACCAATTCGGGGACAATACTTGAAGCGGCGGTCCGATCTTTCGTAGCAACAGGGTCCCGGGGAGCTGGAACAACAGGTACCCGACTAGGAAAATACTGGAGACATTCGAATACATATTGGGTGTGAGATGAAGTTCCTCCTCCATACCAGCTACCTTGGCATTCGCCAGGTCAGAGCGTCCCTTTATGTCCAATTAGTGAAAGTCCCAATAGGGAGAAGGCTGCCTTACCATTTGGGCCAAGAAGTAGACCGACGACAACAGCGGAAGGATCGCAAAATCAATCTTCCTCCTGACGCGAGCCTCCATCTTACGTGTCTCACAGGTTGATTCCACGTCAAGCTTTTGCGTGGAATTGGCCGTGTCGCTCGCAAGTGGCTCAGCTACGGGACGGTCCATTCTGTGAGTTTGTCGTGGGCGATATGCTGGAACAGGAGTTGCAATCGAGTGTAAAGATAATTGCACAGCTGATATCTATGTCGTCAAGATGCGTAGAAGCATTTTCTACTTATGCCCAAAGCAATAGCGGAGGTAGTGTGGTCTGGGAGGGCACAGCCTCGATGAATTCGTCGCACGGACACATTTAGACGCGTAGACATTCTTGGCTGCAGGTACGAATAGGCCGAATGGGGTCAATAGCTGTGATCACGGTAGATTTGTGGACTGGCTGGGGTCCTCCTGCGTGTTGGGGTTCTGTGGCTCAGCATAAGCAGCGTGGTGCCAAGATGCGGTTTTCGCATTCAAGAGCGAAATTCGCTCCAGGCATCAGCCCCCACCAGTGAAGGCGGACTTCGGCCCTCGAAGAGCGCATTTCGCATTTGAAGCGGGCGGATAGTGGGGTTCAGAATGAAAACCTGCTATAAAGCATGCAATGGAGTAGCGACGTTTCTCTCATTTAGCTCAAGAAGAACACCAATTACAGCCGCACTGCCTTTGAAGATGTCCGTTCCAGACCTTAAAAGTGATGGAACTGTACCGCTCTGTCACATAGTCACTCCAGTTGGCATGCTTGGGTATGGACTCGACGAGTTGCAAACATCAAACGCCCTTCAGAGCCTCGCCGCAACAAACACACCGACGGCCATCATCCTCGACTCCGGCTCCACAGACAGCGGCCCTTCAAAGCTCGCTCTGGGCTCCATGTCATGCCCACGGTCATCATATGCGAGAGACTTGGCAAAGCTGTTGAAGCTGGTCGATACCTTCCGAGTTCCACTGATCTTCTCCTCCGCAGGTGGGGACGGAAGTGATGAACATGTCAAGGAAATTCTGGGTGTCATTGGGGAGATCGCATCGCAAGAGCAGAACGAGTTAAGTAATCTGCATAGCTGTATGAAGCTTCCTGCTAATCTTGTTGTAGGCATTACCGCCTCAATACCATTGCCATCTTCTCCGGGCTCAAAAAGGAACTGGTGCTCGACCGGCTCAGATCTGGTGCCATAAGCGGCTGTGGGCCATGCGTACCGCAGCTGACAGAAGAAGACCTCGAATCGACCAACACAATCGTCAGCCAGATGGGCCCCGAGCCCTTCGTCGACGCCATGACCGCAAACCCAGACTTCAACGTCATAGTCGGCGGTCGCGCGTACGATCCGGCGCCCTTCATCGCCTACGCCTGGTCCCTCTGCAAGGCCCACATCGATAACGCCAGCCCAGAAGAGCTCCAAACCATCATCGGGGGATTCGCCCACATGGGCAAGGTCATGGAGTGCGGCGGACTTTGCGCCGAACCCAAGTCGCCGGGCGCAATCGCGACCGTGTACCGGAACGCCACATTCGACATCGCGCCTTTGGATCCGCGGGCTCGCTGCACACCCACGTCTGTCGCCGCACATGCATTGTACGAGAAATCTCGACCTGATGTCCTGCATGGCCCCGGGGGCTACTTGGACTTGACGAGCGCGAAGTGTGAGCAGCTTCGAGACGGGAGGACTGTCAGAGTGCACGGAAGCCTGTTCTACTTTTCCAAGAGCATGGGACTTCCGTACCAGCTGAAGTTGGAGGGAGCAACCACAATTGGTTATCGGACCATGTATATGGGTAGTGTTCGAGACCGTAAGATCCCCCCCCCCCCCCATGCTACCGAGACCTTGCAAGAGAACGAATGCTGATCTCGACCAGCAATACTCATCAGCCAGTTAGGCAATCTGATCAAGCGTGTGAAGGGCTATGTTGCTATGCAGCACCGCGAGGTGTCTGGATGTTGGGAACTTGACTTCCATGTATATGGGAGGCAGGGAAATGCAAGTGCAAGCGATTCTGGGGTCTTCCTCATCGGAGAGGTGCTTGCATCTTCGCAACATCTGGCAACGAGTGTTGCATCCACTGCACGGATCGCCACCATTGTGAGTCTCGCATTTTCCCTTCACGCTCATCTGATATTGGTTAATGTCTCACAGCACGGGGGCTATCCGGGGCAAAAGGCAACTGCGGGGAACTTTGCATTTGGCGTTGGTGAAAAGACTGAAATCGAGTTGGGAGCGTGCCCAAAGTTCTCGATCTACCATCTCATGAACCTTCAAGATGGAGAAGAACATCTTCAGCCGGACTGCGACACCAAGGCTCCCGCGAGCATCTTCAGTCAAAGCGTATCAGTAATTGGCAAAGGCAGAGTCCAGCAGCAACAGGTATCGGACAATTCGCTACACCCCTCTCAAGCTTCAGCGCAGGACAAGACAACCCACGTAGAGAGAGAACCCGATATCTCACAAGAAGGCAAGGCTTCCAGCCTCAACGGGTTTGCTTCTCCATCAAAGCTTGTGCATTTGGCCCGCGTCTTGCGGTCGAAGAATGCAGGCCCGTACGAGATTACTTTGGACGTCATGTTCGAGTCAGAACCGGTGTACCGCCTTGTTCAGCAATCGGGCATGCTGAATCTGGAGACGGTGTCGGACGCATTGAAACTGCCACCAAAGGAGATCATCTGGTCCGGGTTCTTCGATCCAGCACGGGCGTTCAAAGTAACCATACCTCGCATAAGAGGAGGGGAAAAGGTAGCGGCCGGTAGCTTCATGGAAGATGACGTGCACGGCTCTCAACAACATCTCGGGCTAGTGAACATGAAATTGCCTGGCAGCGTCTTGCAGGGAATAGCAAATCTGCAAAGGGTGTAAATTGAACTGTTTCTATTTTTTTGTTACTCTAATCTTAAACCATGATGAATCTTCAATCTCGTTCGCCCTCTGTTTCGAAGTTGAAGATGTCCCACAGAGGATCATTCCAAAAGCCGCTCGACAGAGCCATGTCTGATGGCCACGGATCCGTAGCTTGGAAATCCAGCTCCGCATAGCTTGTGTCTATGAAAGAAGCATCTCTGTGAGTGTGACTAGCCGTAGGTTCCCATATCTCCACACTTTCGCCCCGCACCTCTGCTGCAGTGCTGATAGCGTCCAAGACAATGGATACTCCCATTCGATCTGTCACTCGAGGTTCAGCACCCCTGTTTGCAGCGGGCAGTTTTCGACGAAGGGTCTCGATGAGATGTACCACTCTTCCATACTCATCCTTGCTGTGGATTGCACAGAGCTTGAATATGCCGTGAGCAATCGTGACATGATCGGCGGCGAGTTGCCGCTCTTCCTGATTTGCGCCGTTGTTCAGGCTGAAATGTTTCAAAAGAAAGACGGTAGCGAAGGCCAGGCCACGAAAGTAATTTTTGGGCAGGGTTCTTTGCCGCTGAGAAGGAGTGAGATCGCCACAGTCTGCGGATATTTCATTCACCTGAGCGTTCGCAATGTGTACGATACGCAGCGAGGTAGTAAATCCGAGCCTGAGGAGTATATCACTCGTGACGATGGCTGAATGCGCTTTCGCGGTGACAGCGGCGTAGAAATGCAGCTTGGTGACCAGCAAGCTGTATTCTGCCATGCCTGTCCATCCGTCGGGAAAGGTGATCCTGATTGCCGCAAGCTGATCGTCTAGAAGCTGAATGAGGGAAGCATCCAGCACATGACCTGCCCCTTGCGAGATGACACTTGCAAAACTTGCTGCAACGAGCTGCACCCTCACCTGTAATGCGAAATCTGTTGGTACTCGATCTTCACTCAACAAGGTTCTGACGGCAGCAAGTTCTTGTGCAGAAACAAGCAACGGGGGAAGACCAAGGTGCATGCCGAGGCTACGAACAGAGTCCTGTCAGCAAGTGTTATTTAAAAGATAGCATCCAACTTACGAGGTGCTGACATAGAAACATCCAAGCCATGTTCTTGCTCTCGAGCGAGGGCTTCCTGATACTACCCCAATACTGCGAAGAGAGGGCGGAAGGCTAGAGCGATTGAGGCCCATGTAAAGCGCTGAGTTGATTGCAATGCCGCAATACAACCAACTTGGATCTTCTTGTTGACGCGCGACGGGCAGGGGCCACATGCACAGGTACAGCAAAGCTTGAATCTTGTGCAATGGCAACGGAGCTTTCAAGGCCTCTGTTCTGAGAAGCTCCATGTACGGTTCTTGGGCATCGGCAAAGATATCGTCATCGAAATGTTCGGAACAATGTGAAGCAACAACAGCCACGATAGTCCAGAAGAGGAATGGGGAGGAGTGATGAGCTTCATCGATTGACACAGGCCCCATGACCGGGAGATGAGGATAGAAACATTCCGTGAACCTCACGACAACGTTAGACTACGGCATTTGCTAGGGAGTCTCGTGAACTTACAGCTTGAAAACATCTATGACTGTATCTTTGTTGATGTGAGTGTTGCCAAGACGAACAGATTCCAATTTGGAAACAAGATTGTGGTCTGTCATCTCGGGGTAGGGAGGAAGTGCGTCCCCTGGCACTCCCTGCCCTGGGCCAGACTCAGAGTTTTCTGAGACCTTTGGTGCATTTTGCTGTTTGTATCGAAGCTCCTGCACTTCCTTCGATAGTGTTTCGAGTCTCCTTGAAGTTAAGTCAGTCGTACGCGCAGAATGTGTAGGCACTGGATTGCCGGTGAGAACATACTTTCTTGCTGGCGTTCTTCGGAACGAAGGGTCAACGGTACAATTCAACTTTCTTGTTTGACATCTAGAACAAGAATTTGGAAATTTGGCCCTCGAGTCGCATCGGAGCTAGCGATTCGTCAGCTGTAGCTGCTTCTGAGCAGGAAGCACGCACCTTCGCTTGCTTGCACTCCGTGCACGACTTGACCGGACGATTGCCAATCCCAGAACCTTTTGACGCCATGTCTAGCCACAGCGAATACCTGTTCGATCGCAGAAAAGACTCTCGTATGAGTTGTTTTGAGTAGGGGGAGGGGGGTGAGGTATTGCATTGCACCGCACGTCAGCACGAAAACGGCCTCGGGAGGATTGTCAGCCACGCCGCTTTCCGCCCCGCAATCCTACAGTGATATGAGTCCAGGCAGCAGGGCGGTGAGCCCCACTCGGCTTTCGCTTCACACCTCATCATCGCCCGTCTTCCCGCACCGTCCGACATCGTGTTTCGGATCTATTCGCAACTCCAGAGTTTTAGCCCATACTTGGGCGTGGGCAATGTCGGCGACGTGTTCATGCAGAACAACGGCTGTGTGCAGGAGGCGCTGGCGGGAGGATTCTTGGGATTTACTGCGACTTCTATACTATGATTTCTAAGTGCTTTCTTCCTCCTCATCAGCGTCCTCTATGGAAGCAGTCATTCTTGTTGGTTGAAGCCGCGAGAAAACGACCCACATTATCATCGTCAACAATGACAATACAACAAGCGCATACTGGAATACTTCAATACCGAGCTTTTGAATAAATGCTCCAATGCCGAAAGGCAAAAGCGCACCCCCCAGTTGGCCGACGGATGCCACAAGAGAAACCGCCGGAACATGGTACTCTCTTAGTAGCAATTGAGTTAAAAGGACGATGCCGGAAGTAAATAACGGGCCCATAAAGAATCCAAGCATGGTCATGGATATGAGAGATGCCGCTGATTTCCGTGCTGCTGCAAAGATGATTTCGAGTGGTATGATGCAGAAGAAATAAAGGAGAGTCGCGTGGCTCACTCCAATCTTGTCTGTTACAGGCCCCAGGGCGACTCTTCCAACAGCCATGCCAGCCCAGAATCCAGATGACGCTAGGCTGGCTAGGTAGGGTGTCGCATGGCGGGCTCTTGTGTTGGAAATCACGTGTACGTTAGTTGCAAGATTAGGTATAGCGCCGAGTTTGAGGATAAGTCGGGCACCTCTCCTGCCCCCCTCACCAACTCATGCCAAGAATCGTACTTCATT
>JAJVDC010000232.1:0-57357 GCA_021436925.1 Neofusicoccum ribis
AATGATCTTGCAAAGGAGTAAGAAAATTGGCATATTGTTGAGAGGAGGGTTGGGGAGGTGCCCTTATATAGCCTCCTCTTGCGCTAACTATAGATGGACTAACATACAATGACGTAAATTGCTACAATACTATAGCTAGAATCTCCGAAGCCGCGGAAGTATCGGTCGGCCGAATAGAAGAATTGGCTCGGCCGGTTTCTGCAGAAAATTAGGAGGACTTCGCCCTGAATCCGATGAATCGTTCTTGACGGCCCCGGTCTTTAACTCACAATTTTCTCATGTTTCGAGGTGGCGCTGAGTTGACCGGCCAGATTCCAGGACTGACCTTAGAAATGGATGAGGAAGGGAGACCGAAGACGTGTTGAAAATCACGCCTATCTAGCTTTCTTGGCGTAGTTTCAGCTTAGTAGAGGATGCGAGAGGCTCTCCTCTTCGCCAAGAATCTTATCACTCATTCAGACCCATCAATGTTCCAAGATGAGATCCACTCCATGGATGAGTAAACATTCGGTAAGACTTGAGGTTTTTTTTTCGTTGTCAGTTATATCTTACTATATTTATTTATGAGATTGGGCTATGTTGAAAATTGGCGCGGTGCAGAATGTAGTACGATTCTTGGCATGCCGTGTGAGGGGAGGCAGGAGAGGTGCCCGACTTATCCTCAAACTCGACGCTATACCTAATCTTGCAACTAACGTACACGTGATTTCCAACAGGCTATAACTACTATTTGTAATCTGCTCTTAACGTGAGATCGCAGTTGAGGAAAAAATGTTTTCATCGCGCTTCAGCACACGCAACGGTCTCCCGTTGAGCTGCTTTCTCATTCAGCAGGTGTACTCGAACTCGAAGGACACGGAAGGTATTCCAGAATATCCTTCAGGAACAATGTAACTAATATTGTAGAACAGATGATCTCGGAGCTGACTGCCGTATGTGGTTCGCTGTAGCTCAAGACCAGGTGCCGAAACATTTACCGAAAGGCATGGCAGATGGTCGAGTCCGTCCACAGTGTTCCCCTGCAGGATCCACAAAGGCGAGATGTTGGAGAGCGCAAAGGTGAAGATATTAGAGCCCTCCTGAGTGACGTTCGGGTAACTGATGCTGAGCGTACGCGGACCAGCAACAGCTTCGATAGTAGATGCCGAGGGGTAAAGACTGAAGAACGCACTGTACGGGAATGGTTTATGGTCCGGGTCTGATGCCCAGTGCACAATAGCAGGTACGAACTGGTCTCCGCGGTTTTCCGTCTCGGCAATGCTCTCGGCGCCGATCATGAGCGACTTGCTGATCCAGCTTGTGGCAATGCGGACATAGTCTGAGTCCAGGTCCTCCTTGATGGTTCTATTCAGCAGGCGGTCCGGTCCGGTGAAAGTTCCTTTGAGCTCAGGCACGACCGATTCGGGGATATGCTGGGCAACCACGTCCGCTACGAGGGCGACCTGGGCACCCTGAGCTACGTCATAGAGAAGATCGGCTTCGCCCTTTGGTGGCTGCGGCCCGTATTCGTGCCCAAAGACGGCCCAGAACCACATGCTCAGAATCTGAGAGTGTGTTGTTGCATCTCGGCTGTAGGCGCGGTCGTAAGGACCAACCATGTTCTTGAGGTATCCATTGTAGTGGGCGGCGATGTCTTTCCAAAGCTCGACGAGGACGTATTTTGACATGCTTTGAATCGTTGAATTGGCTGGCGCGTACTTGATGGCTGCAGCAAGTGCCCAGATGTCCATGCCGTAGTAGGTGGGCGCGTTGTATTCGCCCAAGGTGTTGGAATTATTCCATGTGAATAGCTCGAAAAGGAGCTTCCCTTGCCGATCCGCAAAATCTTTGAACGTATCGTTGTGAGTACGCTGCCCGATCCATGCAACCACGACAGCTCGCATGTAACCGGGGTTGGAATAGCCTAAGATCAAGTTGTCGTCCTCCGGGTAAGTTCCGTTCCGTCGCATGGCGCCAACCGCCGCGTGCGTCAAAGACACCTCAATAGCAGACACTAGGTCATCTCCAAGAAGGCTCTCAAACTCTTCCACTGCCTGTACCAGTGTGGTCCCGATGAATTCCCTGCACCACAAAGTCAGTCCGATATACTCCAACGGCATGAAAATATGTTTACCTCCAGTTCGGGTCGTAGGTTTCCTACTTCGTGTCAGAAATTGCAATAATAGACTTCTGGAACAGTCTTACATAAATCTCGGGGGGAAAGAGGTCAGAGTCCGGAGTTGGATCAGGTTCTGGGGATGATTAACGACTTTCCCGTATTGGGTATTGCATCTACGTACCGTCCGGGCTAAGCTTGAAAGTGCCATACCAAGCTGAATCGAAATCCTTTGTGTATTGGCAAGCAAGTCTAAATAATTATGTTGATTAGCTTTCGCACCGGGTCTGAGGGGCAAGAAAGAGTGTTACATGTTGCTCAGAGCAGCCTTGGCGTGCAGCAAGTCATCACCTTGGTTGCGTTTCAGCAGTCCAATGGCATACCAGGCAGTAAACCTGACTGACCAGGGGCCATTATCTGAGTACCAAATGAAGTCATAGTAGGAGTCGTATCTCAGATCCTGGACCGCCATGGAATAGTCGAAGAGATCTTGTGCAGCTGGGGATACCCAACATTGTAAGCTGTTGTCAAAGAGATAGTCCTCCGAGTGAAAGTACCTGCTGAGAGAGACCCATTCCCGCTCGATGGACCTGCTGTGACTGAAGTCAGCAGCAAAGCGGAAAAACTTGCCAGCAAGAAGGAGTTGCGCATGACGGTGGCCCAGTGGCGAATGAAATCGGACTCTGGCTCCCCATTTTATCCTCGTTCTTCCCGAGTACAGACTGCTGTGATCGCCTGTCCATCGGGCCGCTGTCAACAGACATGTTTCCCCGCTGCCATGCTCGGCGCATCTCGTGAGCGGAGCTATGCCAAAATTCGCCGAAGGATTTCTGATCGGGACGGCCCGCTAGCCCCAACCGGCAGGACCGCCGGGGAGCAGACGTGTACCCCATCTTTGCCGTGCCAGCGCCACTTAGCCGCCGCCTGAATGTTCGGCCAAGATGATCACCGCACGGGACTAGATGTGAGCGACCGCAGTTCGCCGCAGCGGCGATTGCGGCGAAGCACCCAGAATGCCGAACAATGCTCTGGAGATGCGAACAACACTGGTGGCATGAGGGTGAGAGAGGGCCACGTCGTTATCACTCATGCAGATGCCCTTATCTTTGTCGGTGATCAGGTTGTTGAAAGAGTTAAAGAAGACGCGTGCGCAGGTTACCCCACTGTGCGCGAGCCTCGTCCTCATCTGAACGAAATGGGTGGTGTATCAGCAGACGCCGTCCTCAACAGCCGAAAGGCCGGTTGGTTCGAAAATGCGGCCATTGTCAAGTTGAACCTGATTCTTCTGTTGTCGATGATCTCCAGCTATGCCACCGGATTTGATGGGTCGATGATGAGTTGAGGGACCTGCGCTGCGTTCTTGGAAAGCTTCGCTGACGCGGATAGATGGATTGCAATCACTGGACACATGGAACAACTTCTTCAACCACCCCGGACCTTCCCTTCTGTTTGTGGCTACTACCACATGTCGAAGAACTGAAAGGCTGATGAAACCGACAGCGGCCTTCTCAACGCAATACAAAATGTTGGACAACTGGTGGCTCTTGTAAGTACCAAGGACAAATCATCGTGTGCCAGATCTGATCGGGTTATTGTAGCCGTTCTGTGCTGTTGCCTGTGACTACTTCGGCCGGCGGGCAACGCTCATTGGAGGCGCTACGCTTATGCTTGCCGGTGTTGCACTTCAAGGAGGTGCTCAAAATAGTAAGTGTATCTGCCAGGACAAGAAAGGGCACCAACTGACGGTTTCAACTAGCCGGAATGTTCATAGCCGCACGAGGGCTTCTTGGATTTGGCCTCGCTTTCAATATTACAGCGGCGCCGCTCCTCATCCTGGAATTAGCACACCCTTCGCAGAGGGTAGGCTCCAAATCTACTGCGTGAACCAAGATACTGACATGAAATCAGGCACCACTGGTCAGTATTTACAATGCACTCTACTCGACCGGCGCCGTGGCGGCTGCGTGGATCACGTATGGCACCTTCCGTATGTCCAACAACTGGGCTTGGAGGATCCCGTCAATTTTGCAGTCTCTATCAAGTGTACTCCAGATTCTGCTTTGTTGGTGCGTAGAAGAGTCCCCTCGCTGGCTTGTAGCAAAGGATCGGGTGGGTGAGGCCCAAGGTCTGATCACAAAGTATCACGCGGCCGGGAACACAGACGATCCCTTTGTGGCACTGGAGATCGCTGAGATTCGCGAGGCATTGCGACTTGAGAAGGAAGCTTCAGAGTCGTCTTCATACCTATCATTCTTCCAAACCCAAGGGAATCGACACCGCTTCTTCATCATCCTGGCGGTTGGATTCTTCTCGCAATGGAGCGGTAATGGCCTCGTGTCTTATTACTTGACGCTCATTCTGGACTCCATCGGGTACAAGTCGGAGGCATCGCAGACTCTCATCAATGCCTTACTTCAGATTTGGAACCTGGTGTGGGGCATAGCCTTTGCCTTGATTGTGAACCGATTTGGCCGCAGAGTCCTGTTCTTGACATCTACGATCGGCATACTCTTGGTATACATCGGTAAGTTCATTCGTTCTGCGCCGTTTGAAAGACTACTCACTTTTGTTTTAGTATGGACTGCTCTAGAAGCAACGTACGAGAAAGAAACAGATCTCACTGGTGCCGGTTCGCACGGTGTAGCCAAAGGTGTGCTCGCCATGATTTTCCTGTACAGCTTCTTCTTCTCCATCGGCTGGGGACCTCTTCAGGTCACTTACGTGGTCGAGATTTTACCATACAATTTGCGCGCCAGGGTAAGTACGAATGGACAGCATATGCAGTGCATGCATCATTAAGTCTAAACAGGGTCTTGTTCTGTATAACCTCTTTGTGGCTCTCGCCCTCATTTTCAACCAGTATGTGAACCCGGTTGGTGTGACAAACTCGAAATGGAAGTGTGAGTGTTCCTTCTCTATCGTATCATGTTTCGGTGCTGATGTATTAGCTAGATTATATAACGTACGATGTTTGGCTTTTTGTAGAGCTTGTGGTTGTCTATTTCTTATTTGTTGAGACTGGCGGTAAGAGTTTGGAAGAGACAGCGGCATTGCTTGATGGCGAAGACGCAGCAGAAAAGCTCCAGGAGAACGCGAAACAGGTGGCCGAGGAGATTATCATTCATGTGGTAGGCGAGAAACGGGAAGGCAGTGAGGTCTAAAGTTCAAGGATTCGGGGACCGTGCAAGCCAACCAATCAGAACCTCCGCACGCCGCAGCTGCCCGGCGACTATCATCGCAAAATAAAATTTGAAATGGGCATTCAATTTCCATCAGGAAAGGGCTTTGCAAAGAAAAGTCAAGCATGCCAAATTCAATTACTTTTCTGATTTCGCACATGTAGAACACACGTCGACCACTGGACCTGGTGAAACTGCTGATATCATATGCCTACTCACGGAACTCAAGCATGCTTCAAGCTAGCGAGTTAAGATAGCACAACACCCCAGGTCCACTGAGTACCCTCTCGAACTTTCAGGGAATACTCTTCCAGAGCAGCAGGACCGCAAGACTCCGTTCCCAGTCCTTGATGGTCCATATCAAGTCTGACCAACACTTCCTCCTTCCTCTTCCTTCTAAGCTCATACGGGTGACCTGACTTCTCAACGTCCTCTGTAGCGTGGTGAGTGGCTGTAAAATTGCCTCCAGCCGGCAAACCGACAAAGCGAGCGTCGAGCACTACAGGGCTCTGAGCCTTGGACGCAGCTGACGAGAACCTCACCCAACGCACATCCGTGCGGTTACTGCCTTCCTGTGGGACCTCGTACTCGGTCCACAGGTCTTCGATCGGCATTTTCCAGCTGCCAAACTTCTGCGACTCTTTCTTGTCACGATATCCCTCGCCCGGTCCGCGGCCAAACCACTCGGCCTGCTCGAAGGAGGGCGAAATGGAAAATTCCAATCCGACGCGAGCGAATGTGGAAGGAAGGTTCTTTCCGGACGCGTTGCTTGAAATGGATATCTTCAAAGAGTCACCACCCCTCTCAGTGGCGAAGAAAAGATACGTGGTTGTGGCGTCTATAGCCCACTCGAGAACAGGCGGCGCAATGCGGTGCTTCGTTGTGACTTCGACCGTGTTGGCCGCTTCGTTGTAGACCCATTTCACAGAGCGGCAATGCGGTCGCGTCAGATGGAGAAGTTTCTCCTTCCATTCGCTGGCTACACTGCCGTCGTTGTCGGTGGGTGCGCGGTAGAACGTAAGGACTGGACTGCTGCGAAGGAGTTCTTCCGATGACTTTTCCCATGAGGTCAATAAACCTGTCACGAGATCGAACTGCCAATTTGACGTTGGGCCCGTGATCGTAATCGCAGTGGAGGAGCTCTTTGAGACAGATATCTTCGGCGACGTTGATGTCTTGACGGTGGTGGTGTCTGGGTGAGGCTTGATGGAAATTTGGTGGCATGCAACCTCATGTCCCACGTCAGCCCATAGGGTTGAGGACTTCAAAGTCCAGTCTAGCTGTAAGTAGGAGTCTTCTGGAAGGTCTGGGACTGAGATCTTCGGTAAGGAAAGGATCTTTTCCTCCCCGGGAAGGATTTCAGGTACAGAGATTGTTCCGATTTTCCGCACAAGTCCGTCCCCGATAATGGAAAGATGGCATTCCAGATGCTCGAGCGTAGAAAAGTCGTACCGGTTCACGATAGTCACTGACTTGATGGTCCCTTCGACAAGTTGCACCGGCTCAATAGCCTTTTTGTACTCCACCAGGCCAGGAGCGATAGAGTGGTCGGAGCGCACGAGGCCGTCCATGACGAAGGTCCCGTCATTGGGCTCGTCCGAAAAATCCCCGCCGTAGCCATAGTATTTCTCGCCATCCGCACTGGTGGTTTCAAGGCCATGATTTGCCCACTCCCACACCCATCCTCCCTGGAGGCAAGGGTGTTTGTAGAACAGCTCAAGGTATTCTTTCATAGCGCCTGGGCCGTTGCCCATGGCATGAGCAAACTCGCACAGGACCATCGGCTTCTTCTCGTCCCAGTTGTCGGCGAAATCGCGCAAGATGTCCAGCTTTGGGTACATCAACGAAAACAAGTCGACCGTCTGAGCGTGGATGTCGCCCTCGTAGTGGATTGTCCTGTCTGGATCGTATTTCTTGCCCCAGTCGTACATGGCCTGGTGGTTGCAGCCGTAAAAGGCCTCATTTCCAAGAGACCACATGATGATGGATGGATGATTCTTGTCTCGTGCGACCATTTGCTTCATACGATCCACGTACGCCGCTTCCCAGACGGGGTTGTCTGAAGTCCATTTCGCAGCCGCGTCGTGGATGATCAGCTTCCTCTCCTCGTATGGCTTTGCCTTGTCCTCTGGCGAGAGTGATTCCTCCTCTATGCAGAAGAAACCATGTGTTTCTAGATCGGCTTCTGCGGAGAAGTCAGAATCGTGGGAGCACGGTCGGCCATGTAATTGCAAGAGAAAACCTACCATCCATGACCCAGAATCCAAGCTCATCAGCAAGCTCGTACAGGCGGGTGTCGTTGGGCTGGTGGCAAGTCCGAATTGCATTGATGTTGTGAGTTTTCATCAAGAGGAGATCATGTCGCAATAGTTCAGGCCCGACAGCACGGCCCTTGGTTGGATGATGCTCGTGCCTGTTCGCTCCACGAAACAGTACCCTCTTACCGTTCACCGTGAAGATGCCGTTCTTGATTTCCGTCTTCCGGAATCCAACCCGCTGCGCAATCGTTTGGGCTCCGAAAGTAAGGATGAGATGGTAAAGATACGGATCTTCTGCCGTCCATTTGCGGGGTGACTGGACGGGAAAACGGGCCTCTACAGATTGCCCAGCCGATGCGGTCACCACAGTTCCCGCGATCTTCGTAGTTTTGTCACTATCAAAAAGCTGGACAAGAACCTCGCCAGCCCCTTCAGTGGTGACGTCCACCTGAAGCTCAGCGTCCTTGTATTCGTTATCCAAAATTGTGTGCACGAAGAAATCTTGGACATGAGCTTTTGGAAACGCTAGAAGGTTGACGTCTCGGAATATTCCAGATAGCCACCATTGATCTGAAAATATCAGTGTCCGGAAGATGATGCTCCTGTGGGGATAGACACTTACCCTGGTCCTCCAAATATGATCCATCAGACCACTGGTATACCCGCACTGCCACGCTGTTCTCGCCGGAAAGATCCAGGAAAGGTGTCACATCGAACTCGGACGGATTTCTCGCACCCTGCGAGTAGCCGATCTCCTTACCATTCACCCAAACGTGGAAAGCAGAATCGACACCCTCAAATCGAAGCCGAAGTTGGTGATCTTTGAATTTTTCTGGCACATGGAACTTGCGCAGGTAATTGCCTGTGGGGTTATCGTCCAGAGGAACATGGGGAGGATCTACGGGGAATGGATATGGCAGATTGGTGTAGTGCGGCTTCCCATAACCTTCCATCTGCCACATGGAAGGCACAGGTATCTCCGGCCAAGCTGACGTGTCATATGCCGGTTTCTCAAATCCTTCAGGAGCACGGTAGGGGGAGCTTGAATAGTGAAACTTCCATTGCCCGTTGAGACTGAAGGTGAAGTCCGACTTTGCGGGAACGTATGACAGAGCAGAAAGCGGGGACGAGTAATTGAAAAATGAGGCCCGAGGTGGAAGTGTGTTGCGGTGAATGACATCCAGATTCGACCAGTCCGGGGGCGCCGAGAAGGACTCGCCGTGCGTCGCCATATTGGCGATTGTTGTGAAAGCCACGATAACGGGATGGCGCCTCAGAGATTCAGCCTGGCAACTTTATGCCACAGTGGTGCAGGGCGTTGCGGAGATGTCGGTCATTCGCGGCAAACCTTGCCCGAGCACTTATCGCCTGCAGTAAACAAAGCGGGGTAGCTACAGTGCCCCACTCTCCAATGCCTTTCAGCCCGCACCACTGCATTTTCTGTCTTTGACCCGCAAGTCAAAATTGTCCGTCCCGTCTTTGCAACGCACCTCGTTGTTGCAGGTGTGTTCAGGTGCGCTGATCATCGTGTAAGTAGATTTGGTATGTCCGACCCCGAGTCCGTATCCGTGTCCGTGGCCGAGCATCGCCCCCAAATCTACATCGAGGACCTCATTGGCTTTTCATCATTCCTTACTGCATAGCCTCAAATATTTCTCCACGTTGACGGTGATCCAACTATATCCAACGATGCTCGGGCTGTGTCTATTCTGGTGGCTCAGCTCGTTAGGAGGCAGTCTGCAGTCATGTTCTCTTCCCGCGCAACTACTTAAAGCATTGAATCGCATCGCATTGAGAGGCAAGCACTGTGTCAAACCTCATGATGGCCTCCCTATACGCACTTTATCTTCTCAGTTCCATGGTAATCGCATCCAGCGCGCAATCTTTCCAGCCATGCCCTCTACTCGGCCCTTTCTTCCCAGCAGCTCGCATCGATCCTTCTTCTGCTGTGCTCCAGCACTCGCTATCAAGCTTTACCGAAGAGCTTGACAAGTATGTGCAAGCCGGAGATGGAGACTTTGGCCCAATAACGCCGAACACGACCAGTTTCAGCATCACTCTATTCGTAGGATCTGCTTCTGAAGTGTCACTCAATCAAAGCAATCCTTTCTTTTACGAATATCATCACACTGCTCCGACGACATTAGCCAGGGCTGGAGAGGTACATGCTGACTCACGGTATGCTGTCGGGGCACTCACGCAGCTGTTCACGGTATACGCGTTGCTTGCCGGTACTGGGTCGCACGTCTGGGACAAGCCCATTACGGAATTCCTGCCAGAGCTGGTCCAGGCTGAGAGCGGGTCTTCTTTAGTCGACCCTTTGTCCTTTGTGGAATGGAACGAGGTGACATTGGGATCATTGGCAAGCCACATGGCCGGGGTCGGAAGAGACTGTACGCCACGCCATACCGAATCCATCATTGAGCACTCACTGACAAAGTCCAAATAGCAAATCTATGCAGCATTTATGAGCCATGTAACTCGCAAGGTACCTACCCTGGCACCGTCTAGCTCAACCAAAACATTGATCAAAACTCGCAGAGTTCCTGGCAAAGTTCGCTTCACAGCCCCCATTGTATCTTCCAGACACTACCCCGATATTCTCGAATGCGGCCTTCCAGCTAGTTGCGTCAGTCATTGAAAGCACTACTGGAAAGAAATTCGATACTGTCTTGCAAGAGAGAATTTTTGGACCGTTGGGTATGACGCAAACGAGCCTCCTCAACAAAGGCACGAAAATCTTCGGCAACGGCTTGGAAGCCACATCCAGCGATGGTGAACCTGCAGCTCTCTCGATGGTCTCCTCTTCGCGGGACTTGGCCAAGGCTGGTAAAGCGATGTTGGATTCTTCCATTGTCTCGCCAGCAGACACGCGCCGCTGGCTAAAGCCGGTCACCTCCACATCGAATCTCCGGAACTCTGTCGGCAGGCCATGGGAGATATACCACTTCGGGATCAACGCCACCGATCCGGTTGTAGATATCTATACCAAGACCGGGAGCATCGGCAGGTACAGCTCTTATTTTGGTTTGGCTCCTGATCACAACGTCGGATTCTCCATCTTGGCGTACGATGAGGATATTGAGAGCCCGGACTTGAATGCGTACGCCGACGTGGCGCTGGAGGCTCTGCTTGCCATCGATCAGCTCGGTCGAGCTCAAGCGAAATCACTGCTGGCTGGAATCTACCAGGTTTCAGATAGCGCCAATTCGTCCTTGGTGATAAGGGAGACAGGAGACTCAGACCCCGGCCTGTCGGTCGAGACCCTTGTTGTCAATGGCAAGGATTGGCGCACCGAGATCGCGGGCCTTCAGGCAATCAAACCAGAAGATCTGGACTTTCGTTTGTACCCCACAAACCTACAAGCAACCGCTGCAGATGGGGGAATGCTCGTGAAATTTCGTGCGGTTTTGCAGGACAAGAGTGCTCCGATTGATCAGGGTACTCCAACCTGTATTACCTGGATGGGAGTGAATGATCTTCTGTTGGACGGAAAGGACCTGGGTAGTTTTACATTCCATCTGGATCATGACGGAAACTCCACCGCCATCACAATCTCCGCGCTTGGATCAGAACTGCGGAGATCATAGAGGAGCCTCTAATTGAGAATTCTCAAGCTCGTCTTCGGATGCTTTATAGAAATTGACTCAGTCACCACTCGGACTATTTCCTCGGCCTTTTCAAACTTTAATGTTGTGCAATAAGGTTCACGCAATTTGAGTACTCACCGGAAAGCATAGAGCCGATCTGTATCTCCAATCTCCGCAATGTTTAAGTACTACTCAGTTGTAGCTGGATCTTTGTTCATCATTCCACGCTTTCAGTGACACGGCTTCCAAGCCCATATTACCTCATTACCTGGACTCATGCGGCATTCGGCGGATTCCGATATCATAGGGTCTTCCAGTATCGGGTGTTCGGCAGGCCAGAGTTTTCGCTTGTCTGATTGATCAAGGAGCTAGCCGTACGACACCAACCGTGGCCATCATCGCGTTAGTGACTTTGCATCACGGTTCGAGCGACGGTCCTCGCTGGACTTCGCCACATGCCGAAAGCCGGCAAAACTTATTCCGCAGAAGGTCCGATACCCACGTCAGAATAACTATCGATGGCGCAACCCCTCCCATGGTGGTAATCCCCCATACACGCTTGTCAAAAACTGGATCATTACCCTGTCCTGGAAGCAGGAGCAGTGCATCTGAAATCCTTCTGGAAAGTCGAGAGCCAACGGGATATCTGCACGAAACCCGACCGATCGCCCCCCAGAATTTTCACCGAGTCATCGCCAGGCCTCACCACCACAAATCAGCTTAACTGTAAGACAGTCCAGGTGTTTCGCCGCTCAGATTCATTTCTGACGAACACATGTAGTAGACCGTTTTGCGATACACAGGCCAGTCTTTGGCCACACGAAGATCATTTTTGCACCGGACCCCTATTTGTGCCGCAATGCTTGCCCGAACCCTTCTTTTTTTCTCTGCCGTCGCATCATGCGTGAAAGCGAACGAGGATCAGGTGCGCATACAAAATGCAGTGACGCTTCGACATCTTTCTTTATCTCTTCTTCTGATTGACAAACAAGATCCAATCTTCACCAGAAGCACTGGACCCGCAGCTAAACAACACGATTTCCAATCTCGATGGGCCAGTTTTATTTTACAACGGCTCCGGCGATGTCCCAGCGTACAACGACAAATCGCCACCCCCGCGAAATCTACCAGCTCTAAGCCAAACGGTAATTAAAGACTCATTCCTTACCGAGGTTGAGGCAATAATCAACGGCTCCACGTACGACTCAAACTGCACAAAGTGTGTAACGTTCTTTGAAGCGATGCACTTCGCAGCTATCACGCAACCAGAGAATGTTGTTACAGATCTCTTGATACAGGCATGCGGGGCGATAAGTTGGATCCGGAGCGGGATAAGCGCATCCACATGCCATCAAGAATTCTCTGGGATTGCAAGCACCGGTCCATACTTAGCTTTGCTGTTCCGGAAGATGTCGTTGAGAACCGGCGACATGGAAGCGTACTGCCACTACAAGTATTCTCTGTGCGACGAGCCCGGTGTCATTCAAATCAACGAGAGCAAGTACTTCAAGCCCAAGCCCGAGGATAAAAATGAGGCACCAGTATCTTTAGGTATGTCATCAGTAGATTTCCTGCGAGGCACGTTTCTGAATTCATGGCTCTGGTAGGAGATGCCATCAACGTCCTACATTTGTCGGACTGGCACCTGGACCCACGGTATGTTTCTTTGAACAACCCATACTGCGATCAAGCTGACGCACAACAGATACGATATCGGCTCCGAGGGAAACTGCAGCACGTACATGTGCTGTAGGCCGTATCGCACAAACAAGGAACTCCTGACAACCAGGAGCAACGCTTCATGGCCGGCTTCCAGGTTCGGGAATCTCTACTGTGATACCCCCGCCGATCTGGGGTTATCTCTCTTCACATCCTTGACACAGTTTGTCAACTTATCAGATATCGCTTTCGCGCTGTTCACTGGAGATGTCGTTAGTCACGACGACAAAGACCAGCAGTCTCGGGCATACGTCGAGTACGAGGAGACGGTAACATACGAAACGTTCAAAGCGCACCTCGGAAGCATAGTGAGAATCCTTTCCAGCGCATCCCAAATTGTGATAGCTCACGTCGGTCTGCACAGCCCATTTATGCCTCTCTCGGCAACCATGACAGCTTGCCGTCTGACTTTGCAACTCCATACAGCCTGTCCAACTCAACAGAAGCAGACAGCTTTTCCTGGAATTACAGGCTACTGGCGTCACTGTGGAGTGAGTTCGGCTGGCTTGATAATGCGACAGCCTCGGCTGCGGCGAAGCACTACGGCGGCTACGCGTACACGACTCCGCATGGGCTCAAAATTATTTCCATCAACACAGACTTCTGGTACACGGCAAACCCGTACGTGAAATATCCACTTGTATCAAGAAGTCGCGGGTGAAACTGAGATCGACCACAGGTTCAACTTCTTTAACTTCACCAACCCCGACTGGTCTGGTGTCCTGCGCTTCTTGATCGAAGAACTGCAAGCTGCTGAAGACGCCGACCAGCGTGTGTGGATCATTGGTCATGTTCCAAGCGGCTATGGAGGCACTGGCATCAACGGCAAAGCGCTGCACAACCCTTCTGCACTATTCTACTCCATCGTCCGCCGCTTCTCGCCGGTCACCATTGCCGGAATTTTCTGGGGCCATCTGCACTACGATCAGCTGATGATATACTACGATTATGGTCTTTCTTCGGGCGGCGAGTCGAGTTTGCGCAACACCACAGACGTGGATTACGCACAGCCCCTGGCATGGGCTCACATCGCGCCCTCAATCACTCCGCTTACCGGCTTGAACGCTGGCTGGACCCTCTACCAGGTGGACGCCAAGACGTTCGAGGTGGTCAACTGGCAGACCTACATAGCCAACATGTCAGAGGCGAACTCGTGGACCACCCCCGACTGGCAGTTCCAGTATGACGCACGCGGCATCTACGATCAGAATGCCACTTGGCCCCGGTCTGCACCGCTGAACGCGACATTCTGGCACCGCGTAACGGAGCAGATGCTTGAAAATCAGGATCTTGTCGATTCTTACAATCTCTTCGAGACGAAGAGCAGCATACTCACAAAGAACTGTTCCACGACTGCTTGTGCGGAGCAGAAGGTCTGTTACATTCGCAGTGGGAGCACAATGCTTGGCGATTCATGCCCTCAAGGGAACGGCCCATTCTAGTTGTACCAAGGCTGCAGGAAAACGGGAAGAAAGGGGAGGGATAATGAATAGACATGTCGACGGTCTAGCTAAGAAAGGATACCTCCGGCCACCGCCGCTTCGTCTTGGCGGCGCTTCGCAGGCTCCAGTCAAACCCTTTGTCGATGTGGACCTTTCTTTGACGTCTTGGGGCGGCTGCGGGAGTTGGCGCGACAGTTGTGCATAATTTACGAAATTCTCCACTACCAAGCACCCAGTTCGCAAAAGTTTGTACAAGCTCCAATTGCTTGGTGATGGCGTTCGGCTGCTGGTGTGTTTCACTCATCCAGTCTGCATGCAGGACCAACGGCAACACCCGTCGCCCCATACTCCTGCTGTTTCTCTATTTCAGGGAATACTTGCAACTGTAGGTCCGAGGTAGGAGATCTTGGTGCGGCGCTGGTAAGTGATTGGACTACATGATACCGGCATTCTGGGTTCACCGCGGCATCTTGACTTTAGTGGGACTACCCACTGGAAGAGGCTGTCATCTAACGCATCTTAGACTTGGCTAATGGTAGTGAGAATGCCCTGACACAGTGGTTGTACGGGTAAAGGGCGCATTGAGGGCCTGATACTGGAGATTGATCAGATAGGGAGCGGGCCTGAACAATCACACTGCCCGGCACCAAACACATCAAAGATCTAATCTCTATCCGTGGTCCGGGACCGGAGCTGTACAATCGACTGGTGACTGTGGCAAATTTACTCGCCAGGCATCAGCATATGCGAGAACAAGGCGTGCACAGCCATGAGACTGTCACCAGATGTCCCCCTCAAGCTACTGACCGGTATTTGGTACTTTGCTGAATCGGACTGTCTGTGCTGAGCTGAGCCGACTCACGAATAGCCAAATTTTGGCTGAAGAAACATGGGCCTTGGGCCAGTTGAGACGGAGATGGGGTCCAACTATCGCGATGTTTCTTCCGTGAATGAAGGCCTTGACAAACCAGGTCTCATGATTATGCACTGACAGAGTACGCCGTACTTATGATACTTCTCTATTAATGGCTTTGAAGTATGTTACTCTCCTATTGCTGCTCTAAATACGTTTACGACCATAAAAGCGTCAATGTTCCTCGGGTTCCAACGGCCGGCACTTTTGCCGCTGGTTTAGCTCGGAATGCGCTTGAGGCCGCCCGAGAATGATTCAGACCGCACGAGTACTTACGCGTATGTGTACAGATCCCGGAGTACGAATGCGAATTGGTTGCCGTGGGGTCAGCCTTACCGCAAACTGCTGGGCGCCTTACTCCACGGTCTGCCGCTGCTGTCCGCAGCCGCGAAGCATGCCGATCTGGACAGATACACGAACTGCCAAGTGGATCGGTGACGACCCCAGATTGGCTCTGCGGCTTAAACCTACCTGGGCATCACCGGTACGTTCACACCACATGCGACGGCTGCGCGATAGGACGTAGCTACTGTTGGGCATGCAATTTTGCCGAAAGAGAACAGGACAGAAAAGGAGTCTGCGAAACAATCGTACATACGTGTGCGCTCACAACGCGCCCGTAATAAGTCGGTCAGAGGTTGGAGAGTGGATGCCGTAGGCATGCCTGCGTCGTTGCCCTTCCATTGCGAGAGTGTCCGGGAGTGGCCCGTGGTAGGCAGCCTTACAGTGTAGGGCGGCGATCGTTGCGTTTTCTGTGCGGTTTAGGCTCCCCGCAATAGAGCCAGCCAACACGTTACCTCTATGAGTAGGGGCGACTGCAGATCGCCTCACCACTTGTCTTCAACACTTCGTACGACTGAATCTGCCAACACAAGAATGCCCTCAGAGTCCGTGCTTTCCAGCAGAAGGCCAGCCGCCAAGGTCTTCGTGTCTGCTCGCATCAGAGTCAGAAATGGGATGGCCTGAAGCCAGGCAAGCGCAGCAAAGGAGACAGCGGACCAAGATGGAGTGGACGACTTCGAATGAGTGCGCTTCGCAAATGGGTATATAAGGGTCGCCATTCTCTGGCAGAATCACCTCATAATCCAACAGCCCAGCTTCAACAATCACCGTCTTTCCGACACCACCTCAGCCAAAATGCAGTTCAGCGTCGTCTTCCTTGGCCTCTTCGCCGCCCTCGCCGCGGCCCAGATCCCCTCTGCCGACTCCCAGTGCTCTGAGGACGCCCGTCTCAGCTGCGCGACCAGCTCCGATGGCGTCCGCCGCTGCCTGGTCAAGTGAGTCCCGACCCGAGTCCCCACGGCCGCAGTGAAGAGTGCTAATACGTCGAACCACAGGGACGGCTCTCCTCTCTGCGTTGTTGACTGCAACACCTCGGACTCGTGCACTCCCGGCTGCACCAGCCAGGGCTTCAGCAACGGCTTCTGCACCACCGGGTAAGCAACCCACTGCTCCTTTCGCGTTCGCGGTAATGGCTTGTGCTAACCGACATCCCTAGCAACTACCCCTGCCTCTGCAGCAACGCCGACCCCGGCTTCAGCTCGTAGATGGTCGATGTGACCAGTCCTTCGACATAGCCCCTTCATCAAGTCTTCGGAGCTTTTCGTGCTGGCTCTAGAGCTCGGGCTTTCCGGAGGGCATGCGAATATGAGGGTGCTGTACTGTACATAGCTTAATTCAAGGACAATTTGCTTCCACCTCCGCTTCAACGTCTGTGCTTGTCAGCTCAACGCTATCTGCGGGAGTGCATGAAGATATGCACTCCTCATCATGCGGGCCACTTATATTCCCATTCTATGCGGCAGACGCTAGTGTATATGGAGTATAGATTAGCTAAGGACTATAATAAGCAGAGTGAGAAAAATCATTAGGGACCATCACTTCCCAAGATCTTATCGCCTCTTCCACATGCTTCTGTCTAGACACTCACCGAGTACGGCGGCTCGGTAAACGTGGTGAGTTATGCCAGCTTGAACTAAGACGCCAGGGGTCACGCTCGATGGATCCCTCAATCCTTGCCGGGACACTGTATTGACACTCAACACCATCCCCGCCAAGCAGTCTCGGAGGGCAGCCAAGCCAACGTTGACACTCCGCCATCGAACCTGCTGGTGAGCGTGGCAACGGAGCCGTGTCAGAGGCTGCACGCAGGCGGTTTCCTCACGCGGGCGCGCACAGACAATCACACTCTTTGCGACGGCCGTGAGACCGTTTTCGGCACCGAGGCGCGGCGTAACCCTCTTCATTCGGTGTCAGCGGGACGGGTGTCCGTGTCAGGTGCCGCGTCAATTGCTGCATCGGGGTCTCCTGGTTGCCTCAATTGCGATCCTCGGCGGGCGACCTGGACGCACCGGTGGACAGCCATAAAAGCCTGGGGACCCTGGCGTCTTCCCGTCAGCCATGGGTTTTGCCAAGCCATCCCGCTTCTGACGATTGTTCGGTGCGGTCTTTGGCATGTCTGTTCTGGTAGAGTCTGCCCAGCTGCCCAATGAAAGGTGCAGAGGGCGAGATCTGATGTCTTCTGTCTTCTGTGGCCTGGTGCTTTTAGTAGATGCTGACGGCAGGTGCAGGCATATTCGTCGCTCGGCTGGCGAGACATTCTGGTGTAGTCCACAGAGATGCAGGTCGATGCCCAGACTGGTAGGGCTGGGGTGAATCTCGAACACGGATATCGTTGATGGTGCGGCAGCGGCTCGATGTGGGGGTGGATGTAACGGAAAAGTCAAGTTGCAACCAAGCTCATACCAAGAGCTCGCGGCGCTGTACCCAGGCCGATACCAAGAGGCGGCCGGAAAGGGCAAGGGATGAGTCGAGGTTGGCAGCGGCGGTTGTTTCAGGCATGGCGCCAACGCCGTTCTGGGCGGTGGTTTGCGGTGACGACACGGATTGCGACATTGATGAAACCCCCCGGGCCGCCCGTCTCGAGCCGGCCTGAGGAATCCGTACAACACCATCGGCATTTTTGAGGCTCCAATGCCCAGAACATCGAAGCACATCCAAAACTTCTTGTCAAACCTCTTGTCTGTCTTGTGCGACTTGGCGATATCAACAGCCGTTTGCCGCCGACCAAGCATTGCGGGGAAGCATCGCGCAGCTGCTTGGCAGGTAAGTGCAGTATTTTCGCAGCACCTTTCTTTGCAGTGCCCGTGGCCGCTCTCTGCAGGCAAGCTGACGCTTCTAAGAACGCTGCTTCTTTCACGACAGAATGCCGCCCCGCGTTTGAAGGTAAGTGTAGCCCAATGCGGCCTGCCGGCGGAAGTGGAACTGGCAGTCCGGCGGCTTTCACGGCGCCTGAAAGAGCCACGGGCAAATGGCGGGTCCGCAGTGCCAAGAACTGGAGCGGCGCGACGAGCTTGGAGTCCGGTCTCTTGGCAGGAGGCTCAAAGAGTCGGACTTCCATCTGGAATGTGAGAGAGGTCCTTGGCATCGCACTGCTGCCGTTCTCTCCACGGAGAGGCGCGAGCCGGAGCATGCACCGCGGACGTCTCCCGCCTCACAGACGCTCCCTTCAAACAAGCACTTCTTCACGCCAAGATCTTGGACGGGGGGCCGCTGAAGTCGTCGAGACACGGAGCGCGAGTACGGATGGTTGAAGTCCATCACAACACCTCCCCTCTCTGATATATAAGGCTCCCGTCTGTGCTGCCCGAAGTTAGCATCACTCAACACCATCATTACATTCTTCCAACGGCAGCGAGCTGGTCTCAGTCCCGATCTATTACTCCTCTTCTCATAATATACTTCCCGAGTCTACACCATCCCACCCTCTATCCCTCAAAATGCGTTTCGGACTCGCCACCGCCGCCCTCCTCCTCGCCTCTGCGCAAGCAGCCCCGCGGCCCGACAGCAGCCTCCACAGCCGCTCCGCAGTCGCCGAGCGAGGCGCCGCTCTGACACCACGCCACGCGCCGGGCGCCGCTCTGACACCACGCCACGCGCCGGGCGCCGCTCTGGGCCTCGACGGCAGCAACAAGAGCAAGCGCTGGTTCACGCTGCGTCCCCGCCAGGAGGGCGAAGGGGGAGAGTCTTCTTCCGAGGGAGGTGAGGCTGCCGGCGAAGGCGAGGCCGCCGAGGGCAAGGCCAGCAGCGGCGCCTGCGAGGCCACCGCCTCCGGCCAGGCCAGCGCCGAGGGCGAGACGAGCGCGAGCTTTTCGTTCAGCTGCCCGTCTGGTGGCGCTGCCGAGGGAGGTAAGTCTTGTCGGATGTGCACTGTCCGTTTCTTAAGCCCCCAACGTCCGTCGGATCCAATGTTGGTCTTTGGTGGTCTTTGTTGCTGATGCAGTGGGTGTTGCAGGCGAGGAAGGAGTCGAAGGCGGAGAGGGAGAGGCTGAAGGCGGAGAGGGAGAGGCTGAAGGTGGAGAGGGAGAGGCTGAAGGCGGAGAGGGAGAAGCTGAAGGTAAGTGCTCATCCTAAGATTCGCTCAACTTTGAGCCGCTCTCCAAATATGACTTAGTAAGCTAACGGTTGGAAAGGTGGTGAAGCTGAGAGTGGCGAGACTGAAAGCGGCGAGTCTGAAAGCGGCGAGTCTGAGGGAGGCGAGTCTGAGGGAGGCGAGTCTGCTGAAGGCGAATCTGCTGAGGGCGGAGAGTCCGAAAGCGCAGAGGGTGCAGGTGAAGGCGCAGGCGAAGGCGCTGGCGTTGGAGCTGGAGTTGGAGCTGGCGTCGGAGCCGGAGTTGGGGCTGGTGTTGGAGCCGGGGTTGGGGCAGGCGAGGGGGCCGGTGAAGAGAGCGGAGAGTCGGAGAGTGAAGCATCTGAGGGTGGAGAATCCGAGGGTGGCAGCTCCGAGGCTGGAAGCTCTGAGGGTGGAAGCTCCGAGGGGAGCGGTAGTGAATCTGCTGAAGGACAATCTAGCTCTGAGACAGGTTCTACCTCGGAGGACGAGTCTACCAAGGGAGAGTCCAGCACGGAGGGCACCACTGAGGCTAGCGAGGAGTCGAGCAGCCAGCCTCAAGCAGCCGGTCAGGGCGACTCGAACCTGATCACCGCTGCCAGCGTCAAGCCGGAAAGCGCAGCCGGCAAGAGCGGCCTATTCGCAGGCTGGAGCCTTCTTGTCTCAATCGCTGGGATTTACACTCTTCTGTGAGGGATGCATGATGTAGAAGTTTCTTTCTGTCGTTAGATACCTGATCTTGTTTTTTTAAGAAATAAAAAACCGACTTCCTTTTCTAAAGAAAGACTTCAGCCTTGAACTTGCTACGATACTGACCTAGCCTCACTTCGGGAAGTTGATATTCACTGTGAAGTGACTCGTTGTGGCCAGTAATGCCTATATCAAAGGCTCTCCCTTGGCTGCGACCTTTACAAATACTTCAGGTTGAGCCACAATAGTTTCAACCATTAGCGTGGTGAAATTGCACCATCATGGACTGTTACTCTGCTTATTCGGTAAGAAGTATCGTACTCTAAAGATAACAGTAGAATGGCATCCGAATGCGTATTTTCCTGTACGATCGAGGAGTTCAAAATGCTCATTGGACAGCCAGGTATGGTAAGCACACTGACTACTAACTCCGTGATCCTATCACAAATCCTAAAGCAGTCCAATAGCAATATCCCCTCGCACCCTTGCCAAAACCCTAATGTCTGCCTCAAGATCCAATTTTATGTGGATTTTTAAGCTCCCTTTAACATCTTCACCTCCCAATCCGAATCCCTCAGATTTTTCGTTTGTGGCTTCAGACTCGTTTCCCTTACTCTTAGCTTTCTCCCTCTTTTCGGGTAATCCGGAGCCCAACGTGCCCAAAGTACTCTCGGTTCCCGGCACCGGGTTTAGGAAGCCTTGAGGAGTTTCCTGATGCCCCGGGGGTTTGACTTCACCAGCGCGGTTACCAGGCGCATTACCATTGGCCACGCTAGCATAGGATCAGTGGTTGAGTAAGTAGGAAAGTAGAAGACAACATGGGTGGTTGTGAGCTTACTCTTTCCTTTCTTCGAGGCCGGGCATTTTATCAACTTTGTGCTTTGTTGGAACCGCTGACCTTCGAACCAAAAGTCCTGCCGATGCTACAGAAATGTTTGAGGTCTGGCTGGAGTCTATGCTATACTTTCTTCTCTTATGAAAACAAGCTGACGTACCTAATGAAGTCTTCAACTTACAAGGATATTGTAATTCCAAGGGGCCCGAAAATGCGTTGGTAAAAGGAGGTAAAGTTTTCGGAAATGACTAGGATGAGGACCTCCTTTAAGCAAATCCAGGAAATGAATATAGACTATGCGGACACATTCAGCCAGGAAAGTTATGTATGACGTGGAGTTGCATGTCCGCCGTGCTGGTACCATGCGGTCTCTGTCCGGGTATGTGGAAACATCGTTGCAGAATGACCGGTTGCATCCGTAGTGCTGCTTCTGCTATTGAAGCGGCCAGAATGTTAGTGTCTAAAGCCGTAAGGCGATTATGTGAAAACAGCAGAAGGGAGGGTTGGTGACTAAAACTTGCGATATGAGGTAGCGGACCAGAGTCAACCACGGATCGAATGCTGGAACTAATGCTCGGATCGATCCCGTCCCGCAATCATGACCAATATGAGGCTAGCACAGTACTTGGTATCGTGATTTTGAGATCGCAAGAACGTCATAGATGCAAGTTGCGGGTCACTGATCGTCGGACCCAAGATGTACTCCACGCGTCCTCCGAATATTCACGCTGGAACCGGGCTTTGGCCGCGTAGCGTCACATGCAGAATGGATCTACTAGCAGCAGGTGTTAGCTACTGCACGTTCTCAGCCATTGTGCGGAGATACTGTTCTTGGCAGAGCCACGCACAATCTGGGACCTAAACGTGAAGTCCACAGTAGCGCGGCAGCAGGCAAATAGAATGTTTGGGGCTTCCGACCTCCTGGCGTGTAACAGCCCTCCGTTCACGCTGAGGTTTCTAGATATTTTAGCTAATATGGCTGCATCTATTCAAGCTTTCAGCAAAGATGTGAGGAATTGATGCAGCACCTCTTGGATGCGCCGAGAAGACGATTGCGGGGTTTGATTGTGGCTTGTGGATGGACGGATGGCGGATGGCGCCGCGGGCTTGCGGTTGCGGATCTTGAGTGGGACTGTCGATCGCTAGTTACCGTAGGTATACAATTATCAGCCTTAGTACAGAGCAGTTCAGCTCTAGAAGCCGCTCACCGGCTCCCGTTGCCCCAAAAACCATGACGCTAACCGTCGGCTTCTCCGCCCCCGCTACGGACTTGCTGCAAGCGTCAAATGACGCACAGGTCTGCAATCCTGGCAAGATCCAGCGGAAGGCTTTGTGGAGCTTGCTTCTGCAGGTCTGAAGTATAACGGGAGCGTGCGTGAAGACTTGAAGTACCTAATGAACTCACGAGGCCAACTGCAGCGAAACAAGGATCGACACACAACTCATTGCCTCTGATACCGCTTGCAGCTATGGTTCTCGGACTTATTTCCCTTGCCGCAACGGTACCCTTGACTGCAACGTCTGTTCTCTCGCTCCAAGACCAAGCGCAAGACCGCAGCAATCAGGACGCCGAAGCCGCATGGATGCGAAACAAAGCCCACATACAAGCACGGCCGTCCAAACGAACACCTGAGGACAGAAAGCATATCTTCACCGGTAGCAAGCTCGTACTTCGAGGAGGTCTTCTTTACGTCCAGACTGCATCAGCGTCGGGTTCAGCAACTCACCCGTTCACAGGCTACTATTTGCCGTACCCGGATTCCGATTACAGCGGCATAGTGAGCACGATATCAGATGATCCCCCGCAGTTGAATTGGATCTACCTCGACACTTATTCTCATCAGATGAGACATGGACTACGAGCCGAGGCCGAATGGGGACTTACCGGGCCATGGGGTGCCAAAATGATGTCAGGCGAGAAGCGTGTTCTGTGGGGAGGGTGGGAGGGATTTCTAGCGGTCGAGACGGGCGACCCGGGCCTTTGGGGCCTATATTTCGACCGGGAAGACAACGGGCTAAGGGGGAAAGTTGATGGGGCTAAACGTATAGTTGAGATCGAACTGCTTTACCAAGAACTCGAGGATGCGGGGATGAAGGAATGATCATTTGACATGCCTTGACTTCAGGCATTTCTAGCTAATTCAGCCATCTATGGGAGACATGTAGCTACTGAACGCGGCATTTCGGGATGGATTTGGACCATTTCAGTGCGGGGTGCGTGCATAAGCGGCACTGTGAGGTACCAACTGCATTCTCAGCCGTCGTTCTGACCCGCTCCCTCAACATTCCCCGCGTCCTGTCTCTAGCCGGCTGATCGTGATTAACGCAGCTACGGAGCATCTTGCATTTCACGATCAGCAGTGCGTCAACTCGTTCACCATTGTGCATACTCACGGTGGCTTTCCCGCGGTATGTATGGCCAATCAAGAACGCAGCGGCTCCCACGATAGATCACTCATCTACGGTTGGTGGCTGCATGTCTGCATTTGATCCTACATAGTGGTGTACGACACTACTCTACTGTTCAGGTTTCGTGAGTGCGGGCGTCATGCACGTGTCAGATCTCCCCGTGTCGACTCGATCTGGATGCAGGTGCAGCACTGCAGTAGCCTCGTACTTGGGCCGGACTGAATCGCTGCCAGAGCGCGGAAATCTGGTGACGTAGTTGTTGGATAGAGCTGTACATAAGCTTTGTACCCTTTAGCAATCTTCCTCCGTCTTGAACCCAATCAAACCAAGGCACTCAACCAAGAACTCGAAAGTCTTCCTTATCCACGTCCAAATTATCTGAAATGATGACGGAACACCACACAAATGGGTATATACGCTACAATTCATCAGAGCGCAAGACTAACAAGGTCGCCAGCGCATCTCCGCTCTACGCGGCTACCAGCACCTCCAGCAGGGGAAGGACAGATTCCTTCGACGTGTCGATGACCAAAGATTCGTTCAGCCACTCCAACTCCGAGAATCTTCACAGCACAGTACTTCGCGATACTACCACGCAGATATGGAGCATGGCCAATCGAGAACTCGGGTCAATGATCAATAGCAACGGGAACGTGGACCAGCTCCTGGATTACATTGCATCCTTACGCCTGCGAGATATGCCACACAGAGGGAGCAAGTGGGACCGAGTCTTACAGTGGGCTGAATTCTTTGCCAGTTCTGTGCACCACTCCTGTGTAGCCGTCCAAAGTTTCGCAACGTCCAGCGAAGATGCAGCGCGTCTCATATGGGGCAGTTGTCACGTCCTATTGGAGCTCGGCGTACAGCGGCTTCACCTTATCCACAAAGCGTTTGCCCTCTTAAACGACGCGGGCTCGGTATTGGTCTTTTTTGCCGGCAACAAGGATTTGTTCATGACCGGTGAACCTCTTCAGCAATCCTTAACTTCTGCATACGCAGATCTTGTGCAGCTGGTTGCCGATATTACTCTAAGCTGCACCAATGGCGGCAATGTCGTCGAGTTCGATACCGTCTTTGCCAGCCGTGGTGATGCATTCTTCGCTCGCAGGAAGTCCATGGCCGACTTGCTTTGGAAGCAACAGCTGAATTCCGCCTATGGCAAAGACATGGCAGCGGAGATCGACCAGGTCCGGCGCTTCCTCTCACCAAGTGATAGCGTGGTCGAAAGGCTCGTCATGGGCCAGTTGAGGTCGCGCAGCCACCACGTCGAGTTCACGTGCGAGTGGTTTGATTCTTCTCTACAAGAATTCATCCATGGCAACGACAATGTCTTTCTCATCACCGGCAAACCGGGCTGCGGCAAGACTGTTCTGTGCCAATGGATGGTGGAGAGACTGCGTCGCCAGCAGGAAAGGGACAATCACGATGTGCTGTCCTTTGTCGTCGAAGGAGACATCAAGACCGAAGCTTCTCCTCTCAGCGTGCCGAGGAGCTTATTGTTCCAGCTTTTCGACAAAAACATTGGTAACACCGAATTGTACGAGCAGGTCGCTGCTCTGGTGCAGCGGTCTATGCAGGACAAACTTGCTTTGGAGCAGGCTTTGTGGACGGCTATCGAAGCTGGTCTCAAACACAAACGCACAATCCTTGTCGTGGACGGTCTCGATCAGCTCATTGGTGGACAGGATACCAGTGTGCGTGTATTGGACCGTCTACACCAGGTCACATCGAAGTGCCCCGGAACGAAAGCCATTGTGTTGTCGGAGCCACTCAAGAAGCCCGGATCCAACCGTTCGAGGCAGTTCAACATCGACAAGAAACACGTGCAACAGGACATGGAGCGCGTGCTTGACGGCGTCGTTGCTTCCGCTTTCCCTCCACTCAGTGCTCATGAGACTTCGAGCGTTGTACAACGTTTGGTGTCTTTCTCAGACGGGTCTTTCACGCACGCCATGCTCGTGTTGGAAATTGCGAAACGCGAAAAGACATTCTCCGGTATCATGAGCACTTTGGACAGTGCTCCTGCCACAATGGTGGTGTGCGTACAGCAATTGCTGGGCATGCTGGATATGGGACAAAGAGACACTCGCTCTATCCTGGCTTGGCTACTCGCAGCGCAGCGGCCACTCACCGTTACCGAGATGAAGACTCTTCTCTCAGTGGACATGGCGCAAATGCAAACCTCCACAAGAATCACCGATGTGCAGAGCGACCTGCACCATGCCGTCGGCCCTCTCATCCGCATGGGTGACGGTGTGGTTCGTTTCAAGCACCCGCTCATTCGACAAAACCTCACTGAGCTTGCCCTAAGCGTGAAGGATTACAGCAACAAGGACGCCCGCTTTCCCTTCAACTTGCAGGAAGCACACTACGACCTTGTGAACAGATGCTTGGCGGTCACCAAGATTTCCTTGACGGAGCATGTTGCGCCTTCTTCTGAGCCAGTGTCCTCCGACTTTCTGATGAGACTCTTCCAGCGCCATGGCCTGCTGGAGTACACATCAAGGTATTGGGCGATCGACTTCATGCACTCTCCCATGTACCAGAAAGATGGAAAGCAGAGACTCACCAACGAGTTCAAGAGTGCTTTCCCATCCTCCACTGCGCTGGCCGTTCTGGAGCACACATGCTGGGATTCTCAGATCTTACCACAGGAAACTGTCGGCATGTTTGAGCTCGCCTTGCAGCTGAGGAGAAGCGTTGTTCCTGAGCAAAAGGAGGCCATCTTCCAGACGCTGGTCTCCGTTTCCCACACCTATGAGCGCATGACCAAAACCAAGGAGGCGAGCACTCATTTCTACGACGCGTTTTGCCTGGGTCGGCCGATCCTTGGTGAGAACAATGGTGTCCTGGCAGCGGTCACCATTGGCTACATCAACTCCACAAAATCAAGCGAGAAGCTCGAGATCCGGGAACAGATGCTGCAGTACCTTATCGCATACCAGAAACTGGTCCGCGGTGCTTCAAACCTGATGACTATACGGTACACCAGAATGTTGGTCGCGCTTTACAAGCAGGAAAAGAAGATGGACCGTGCAATTGAGCTACAAGAAGAACTGTACCAGATGTGCATTGAATATTACGGGACGCAACATGAGAAAACAACTGCGATCCACGAGGGCTTGACTAGCCTGCTTAGAGAGGCAGGCCGGACCGACCAGCTGACCCGTCACGAGATCTCCAAGTACGACAGGACCCGTCACACGCTCTCATTGGCTGACTCGGCTCTCGTTGCTGCTGCACTAAAGATGGTGGCCTACTACGAGTCACAGAAACAGTTGGACAAGGCAGAACAGGTCCTCACCAAGCTCTGGGAATCAATCACGGATGCGGCCCAGAGCCACAAGTCAGTCTCCTTGCAAGAGAGGAAGATCGAGGTGGCCATGGAATACCACAAGTTTCTAGAAAAGCAGGGGCGAACAGACGATGCGAAGAATGTTCTCATTGGCATCTGGATTGAATACCAGGACACGCTTGACAAGAGTCAGACGATGGCAGAAGTCTCCGAAACTGAGCTCTCCACACTTCTCGATGTCGGGCGCACAATGCAGCAGTATCGCTCGCTGGACATGGCAAAAACTATTTTCAACGGTCTTTGGAGCTACTTCAGGCGTGTGGACCAACAGACGAGCGAGCTGGCTGTTGAGTCAGCCTTGAACCTCTCAAACACCTCCAAGGAGCTCATGGAAACGAAAATGACGAGCACAACCGTCGAGGACGAGGTCTCGGAGGAGTCAATCACGGAACTTGAAGAAATCTTTGAGTCAATCACCACCATCACGTCCGTTTCTGAGACCAACGAAAAGAAGCAGTCCTCAGCCTCGGCGCACAGTAGCATCGTGGCAACAGCTGAGATGCTAAGTTCGTTCTACGTGGAGCAGGAGCGCTGGTCTGAGGCTACCAGTACGACTATCAAGGCGCTCCAGATTGCCTGGCCATCCGTCATTGACGGAGGCACGCCCATGCCCCCTTCTGAGCATCGTATCGACGCAGTCATGGCTATGGCAAAGCGCCTCGCGCTGTGTTACTTCAAGAAACGCCAGATTTCCAAGGCTGAGGAGGTCCATGTGCACGTACTTCAGGCAACCAAGAGCATGGGTGTTCAGAGCGTCCACTTCCGCACGGCGACAGACGAGCTCGTGGAATTCTACGAGACCATCTACCAGTTTTACAAGGCCGTGGATGTGCTCTCCGAGGTGAACAAAATGCAGAAAGCGTCGCTGAAGGACAGTGATGCCGCCGTCATCCGCACTTCTTACCGGCTTGGTAGGCTGTGCAGAGATCTCGAGATGAACGAGAACGCCAAAAAGATGTTTCTTGAGATGGTGCGAGTCCTCAGCAGGGACAACGACATGCTTGGCTGGGACTCTGTTGAGGCGGCTTTGATGCTGGGGAGCATTTACACCGAGGAACAGCAGTGGGAGAAAGCCAGACAGCTGTACGCACGCCTGTGGAAAACATTCCTCACGCAGCGAGACGGGTACCAGTGGACGCCGGACTGTGTCGAAAAGTTCTACGGTGCTTATTTCGACGTTCTGGAAAAGAAGCTCGAGGCCAACTATTCGACACTCCTGCAGGTGACCACTGAGTACCGGCAGCGCGTTGTTGAACTGTTCGGCGACGGACACGAGCTTACCACAAAGGCCACGCTGCACTTGGCCGCCATGTATGAGCGCAGCGAGGAACACCGTGAGCAAGCCATCTCTATGTATGAGAAGGCGCTCTCGTCATCGAGCTCAACAACATCGACGACCATGCAGCAGAGCACGACTCGAAAGCTGACGCAGTCGCGGCAGCGCCTCGCGCACCTGTACTCCAAACAGACACGCACCTCTTCCAAGGGAATCTCACTCTACCAACAGGAGATCCGCAACACAGCATCAAGTCACGGATACGCATCCAGCCAGATGCTACAGCAACTGCATGAGTTCATCACGCTGACTGTGAAGACCGAGTCGAAGGAAAGTCGTGACAACGCCACGGAGCTGCTTCAGACTTCAATCCGCGAGATCATCGTCAACGAAAAGAGCACGCAGAAGCAGGTCGCATCCGCGCACACTATTGCCAAGATGTTTTTGCAGCTCAAGGAGCGCCAGACTGCGGTCAACCTGCTCGGCAGTATGCGTCGGCAGGTTATTACGGAGGAGTACGAAAGCGACGCCAAGTTCAGCCTTGTAGGGGCGGGCCGGCATTCATTTGCATTCATCGTTGCCTTTGAAGAAGCACTGCTGGACGCCAGGCACCAGCACTTCTCGTTCAGCGAGCTGATGGCGACGCTGATGACGGAACGGCTGCTTTACCAGAGCTACACCCGCGCCACCAAGGCCGGCGATAGCAGCTTTGAGCTCATCTTCACGCACGGCTGCCGCCTCGCCACCTTCTACAAGCAGCACCAGCGCGTCGAAGAGCACCAGAAGATCGAGACCGACCTGCTCAAGCGCTTCGCACGCGCGTTCCAAGCAACCGAGTCGTCATCGGTGCTGCGCCACTTCTTCAGCGTCTGCATCCAGGAGATGGGCAGTGCAAACAAGCAACGCGGCGACTCGGTAACGGTCGTGTCCACCGTCAGCACAGCCGTGCGGGAGCATCTCGAAGCCGGCCGGTTCCGCGAGGGTTGCGAGCTCGCAGGCTTCCTCGACCGCTTCCTCCGCCTGCACGGCGCGTACGGGAACCAGGCCAACATGGAGACGGCGTTCAAGCTGTCGCTGTGGCTCGCCGGCCGGGGCGGCATCGCGCGGCGGTGCCCCGACAAGAAACTACAGCAGAAGATGCAAGAGCTGTCGGCCGCCGTCCTGGGAGAGGTGCTTCGGGTCATCGACCGGCTGCACATCAAGTTCACCGACATGCCGCTGGCCGACCTGAACGAGCTGGTGGGCCTGCTGGGCGAGCAGCAGAACTGGGACGCCCTCGAGGTAACGCATCCCGCCAATTTTCTTTTCCCCCCTCCCCATCCCGACCAACCCGACTAACCGTCCCCATCCCAGACCATCCTCTCCACCGCCTGGTCCTCCCGCCACACGTCGTCATCGTCGCGCGGCTGGTCCCCCACCGCCGCCGTCGCCCTCGGCGCCCGCCTCGCCCAGGTCCGCTTCCTCCTGGCCGGCCCGCGCCGCGCCCAGGCCCTCCGCCTCGCCGAGGACATGGCGTACAACCTGCGCCGCGTGTGGGGGCTGCACGACGCCGCCACGCTGCGCGCCTTCGGCCTGCTGGCCGCGCTGCGCAACGCCGTGGGTGACGTCGCCGGCGCGCTCGCCGTCCGCGATCACGTGCTGCGCGGGACGCTGGATGCCGTTGAGGACGGGGTGCTGGGCGTGGAGGAGGGCGCGGTGGTTGCGGCGGGCGTGTTTGGGGCGCTGAGGGAGGCGTTTACGGGGTGGGGCGGCGGTGAGGGAGCGGGGGTTGAGGTGTTTAAGGGCTTGCAAGGCAGATTCGATGAGGTTTTTGTGGGTCAGAGGGCGTGGCTGGGCTGTGGCGCAGCGCAGGAGGACGTGGAGCGGTGGATTGTGTCGAAGGAGAAGGGGAAGAAGGTTGCGGCGGTTGAGAAGGCTTGGATGCCGGACTCATGGGAGTTCCTGGAGAAGGGGGGTGGTGACGCTGGTGGTGCGGTCCATCGCAACAATTTGAGGCGGACGAGTGGTTTGGAGACCACGACCCGGCCGACGATGTTGTATGCCGATGATGGGCATGGTGGAGGCGGTGTGAAGGCACTAGCGGCGGACGAAAAGGGGACGGGCGCTGAGAAGGAACAGGACTTTGGAGGTGAGACGCCGAAGACTCTGCAAGAGGTTCGGCAGGTGAAGGGACAGAAATTGCAGAGTGACGACGAGATGCTTCGGGCGTTGGAGGGCGGTGCCGTTGGAGGATCAAGGTGATTTCACACCGCGCACAGCGCGCTTGAGCTCTGCAACTTGATAAATTGAAATCTATATTTGGTGTTTGCCAGCGCGTCGACCGCAGAAACGGCAGCACGTTTGCTGACTGCCGCAACGGAAACTTGGCTGAATGTTGCTTAGGCCAGGCTGCCACCAACTGCGCCCAATGCGTAGGATCTAGGGCGTGCAGGGGTCATGATCCTACCACCAAAACAGCTTGTATAAATGGTTGCAACTGCATTGGCATCAAGTCTTGCATCTACATCGAATTCGTTCACGATGTTGTTCAACAGTCACCGCGTCGGTGCCACCGTCGCCCCCCTGCTCCTTTCTTTCCATGCCGTCTCGGCGCAGATTCCCCAGGCACCGAGTGACGTAACCACCATCACCGCCCCGAACGGAGCCACCATCCGCTACAAAGAGCCCGGAAAGTCCGGCATCTGCGAGACCACTCCCGGCGTGAATTCGTAGGTCAAGAAATGCTCTACGGGCTGCTGTGTTGCTGATTGCAGCTGCAGATACTCCGGCTTCATTGATACGTCTCCCACCCGGCACACGTTTTTCTGGCTGTTCGAATCCAGAAACGATCCGGAAAACGATCCCCTTACCGTGTGGATCAACGGTGGGCCTGGTTCTGACTCGCTTGTTGGCGTCTTCACAGGTAAGCGGGTGCCCGGCAACGCTAGACGAGAAGAATACCAACCTCGAAGCAGGAAATGGCCCGTGCAGCATCAACGATGACGGCACAACCGAGATCAATCCATTGAGCTGGAACAACGTGTCGAACGTTCTCTACCTCTCCCAGCCCGTCGGCACCGGGTTCTCGTACGCCGATCTCGAAGAGGGATCCCTTGATGAGAATTCGGGCCAGTTCCTCAGCGCTGATCTGGCAAACGTGACGGGAGTCTGGCCGGTCGTGAATGAAACGACTGCCATCGACACCAGCGAAGATGCCGCAGTGGCTGCCTGGGAGATTGTGCAAGCCTTCTACAGCGCGCTGCCGATCCTGGACCCGGAGATCAAATCAAAGGAGTTCAACCTCTGGACAGTGAGCTACGGGTAAGCAACTCAATGAAGTCGCTATTTCTCAGTTCATCGGCTAACACATACTGCAGCGGTCATTACGCGTTAGGCTCCCCAATCACTCTTAATTGGCATCGTGTCCAAAGATTTACTGATCACCGTTCTCCAGGCCCGCAATCATGAAACATTTCAAGGAGCAGAATGACGAGATTGCAGCTGGCAATGCCAATGGAACTCACCTAGAACTCAAGTCCCTCGGCGTAAGTTAATCCACCGTGTTAACATACCATCAGTTCTCTGCAGACAGTCTCCTAATCGCTGCTCCACAGCTCGGCAATGCCTATATCGATGCCGCCATCCAAGCCCCGTTCTTCCCCGCCTTTGCCACCAACAACACCTACAACATAACCGCATACAACTCCTCCATCTACGACTACAGCCAAGTGGCCCTCAACATGCCGGGCATCGGCTGCCTGGCCCAGCTGTCCAACTGCGCCGCGCTGCAGGAGGCGCTGCCGCGCAACCCCACGCGCGACGCCGTCTGCGCCGAGGCGTGGCACAGCTGCTTCGACAACGTCGAGGGCCTGTACCGCGCCTTCTCGGGCCTCGACCGCTTCGACATCCGCCTCAATGAGTCCGAGTCGCTCTTCGTGCAGGGCGAGGCCGTCGTGGCCGCTTACCTGAACGTGCCCGAGGTGCAGGACGCCATCGGCGTCGCGAGCAACTACACGCCCGAGAGCGCGCCCGTCATGTACGCGTTCTTCCAGTCGGGCGACGGGGCGCTGTCGGGCTTCAAGGAGGCGCTGGGAGAGCTGGCGGATGCTGGGGTGAGCGTGCTGCTGTTTAATGGTGACGCGGATTACGCGTGTAATTGGCTGGGTGGAGAGTGAGTATTCCAGATCCCGCAGGGTGGATTTCCAGATCAGTGCTGACGTTGTTTACCACAGGGCGGTTGCCTTGGCAGTCAATTACACCGGTTCCGAGGACTTTGCAGCAGCGGAATACACGCCGTATGTTGTTGATGGCAAGGAGTACGGTCAGGCAAAGCAACACGACAAACTAGCCTTTTTGCGCGTGTATGGAGCAGGTCACATAGTTCAAGAATACCAGCCGGGTGCCATGCTGGATTTCTTCAACAAGACCATTCACGGAGAATCTCTGTAGAGCGGTGTCAAGATGGCGGATTATTTTTATAGAGAGAGCATGTATGTTAATATTGCATATAGCGGAGTCAATCTATTAGGATGACATGAAGCCACCGAGCTGGCTGTAATTATGAACCAAAGAAGCCATCGATGTGAAAAGGTATCCTCCCGAGGTTCGAACAGACATAGCGATAGAGGCTTGACTAAAGTAGACCGGAGCATCATCTTAATATGTAGTGTCGTTGGGCAGGTGTGTAGGCAGCAACATGCAGGTGCTACATGTGGACATGGCGCTTTCATGCGTCTGGTTGAGGAGCAGTCGGGAGCTGAAAGCGTCTAAGGGCAGTAATCCCAAAAATGATCGCCGTCAGCCTCGCAGCCGATAACGCAAAACATGATGGGGCACCAAGGCTGTTTAGTCGCTACACAAGACCAGCGTGATGGTAAGCTGACCGCCAGCTGCAGATGCTTCGCCACAGTATCTTAGCGTACACCCAACAACGACGCATCAATTCCAGCCACAGCATGTAAAGCCCGCGTGGGCTGCCCACTGAGGTCCAGGCTTGCTGTACGATGAGATCATTGTGGCCTCACAGAACAAGGAATGTGCATACTGTTCGGTTTTTACTCGCAACTATGGGTAGCACAGCCCACACCCCTTGCTCAACTAGCTGAGGCTAGAAGCTCTCGTTATAGATATATTCCCAGCCTTGAATCAATATTACATTCCTAACTGAGGTTGTCAGTCGTCACTCCTGCTCCTTCCTACGTCCCCCAAGACTTTGCCCTATTGTCCTGTTAGCTTACATCATGATGTATCCAATTTTTCCTTTCTATACTGGCGCAGTTGCAACACTGGTTCGGATTTGCCTTTTGCCTCTCTCTCTTGGTCTAGTATGGGACCGGGATACTATCTACCACAATTACGTCCCCCGGACCGAACACCACAAGACACAGGAAGTATGAAAAGCTCTCTGCTCTTCCTATCAAGCTAAACGCTCAAATCAATCAGCAGAGTACAGTCAGGGAAGATCCGGATCTCCAGACGCATCCCTCAGATACCACTCATACCACCGCCACCGTTCAGGCAGGAGGCGTTGACGTTGCGATAAACCACACCGTTGCACATGAAGAGCAGGCAGAAGTAGGAGGGAGTTATCATCAACAACATCAGGATTCCGGCATCGCATCAAGATTCTCCTCGGACCTTGGTGCGCTTCTTGATCCTGCCGGTCATTTTGATCGATTGAATGGATTGGAACGTCGGGTTGCCAATCGGTTCCAACTGCGTGGGAGCAAGCCTAGCAAGCACGCAAACCGCATGTTTGACCTTTCTGCGAGCATCGAGTGCTGTATTGCGAACCTTGGAAAGGTGTTAAGCGTGATGAGGCTGTTGCAAGAGGAGGGTTTCTGTGAGGACCGATTCAGCATCCTTGTCGCAGATCCGAAGCGCCGTGCCATCATCCAATCCCTACATTTCCAGAGGGCAGAGATTGATGAGATCAGAGGTCGGTTGCAGTTGCTAGCTTTCCACTCGACTTTCGAAGGATCCTCGCTTACGAAAAGCTACGAGGAGCTTACCTTGTCCATCATGACGCTACTCTCGCCGCTTTCCATCAGCCAAATGCAAGGTATAGTGCAAATAGGACTAGATGGGCATCAGTACGCTCTCGCTGATACCTTGTTTTAGATGGACAAACAGCCTCAGATGCGAATTCTAGCCCAAAGTCCTCCTTGCAATATGCCTGTAACGTGCTATATGCTGTCCTTTGTCTAGGCCTAATATCATACACGGGGTCCCACGTATGCGACTTGGATAAGACAATATTCAGCACTCCATTGGATCAAGGTCAATGCATCGTCATCAATGAGACCATTTGCTTACACAGAAGGTCTTTGGCATGCCTGGGAGACTTCGTCGGCGGCCCTGCCTGGGTATTTGGACGACGAGATATGGAGACTCAACAGCGTTGCTGGGTATCAATCGACATTTAAACCCTGACGGATCTTTGGGGACCCGCATGGACTATCCCGAGCAACGAATCACCGGACCTCTACCGAGAAATTTATACCGAGAGAGGAACCATCTACAGGGTTGCCAGATCAGGACAACAAGACTTTCTTGACGGTGAGATCGTCTGCCACTTGAAGCCCTTATCTGCACTCGCAACGATTGGAAGCATTGAAGAAATGCTCTTCACCAAAGAAAATGGAACAGATGACGCTTCCATGATCCCCGCCTCTTCTACGCTGCTTATTGGTAAAATTGAGGAGGAGAGCCCTGCTCTCGATGTGCCAAGTGAGAATTTAGAGATACCTTTCGAGAAGGATCACATGCGCCAAGAATCGAAATCCAATCTCATCTACAATGCACACTGCAAGGTCGGCATTCAGGAAATTCTTGAGGAACTTGCAGAGCATGTCCACTTCCCAGGTTCCTCGGAACCCTCCTACGAGCCTGATTCGTACCAGATCAGCGGAAACATCAGCAAAGTTGTCTCAATCGGAGCATCGAAGACATGGAAACGCACAAAGGGCACCACATACAAGGAAGGGATACTATCGCGGTATACCATGAACCAGGAAGATCTATTGCCGATCCTGAACCTCTTCATCGGACTTGAAGTCAGCCACTGCACCACAAACGCGAGACGGATCACCCTTTGGGAGGCGCTAAAGTTGGCTAATACCACCACTGACGACACGACCAGCCACGGCTGCACTCACGCAGTGGGCCAAATAGCTTGTCTCAAATCTTGCTGGCGGTTCAGCGACAGCCGCGACCGCCTCGCAGTTAAGTCCTGGACTTCGGCAGAGACAGCTACGCTGCAAGACACAGTCGATCCAGCACCCGGTGATTCCGAAGACGTCATTACCCTAAAGACTCAACTACGAGCAGCACTTGTCCGAGCCATGGCACGGCTTGAGAAGACTGGAGTACGCAACGGTAGCTTGCAAGCCTGGTACCCCTTCACGCAATACCCATGCACCGTCAGCATACTACCACACAAGTCAGACGGCCGTGCTTGGATGCACATGCTTCAGGAGTCCATGGATACCTGCTCATTTGTCGTGATAAGCCGGTCATGTCTCATTCCCCCAACCATTCCAGGCCTTTCCTCGTTGCTTTCAAACGGATGCCCCAAGCCTTCCAAGTCTGAGACCCGCAGCTTGCTGCAGACAACTCTGTACTGTGTTCGCATACCGGCGAAGAAAGGGCCGCTGAAACCGACACCTAAAACCGGTGAAGAGGACTTTTTGCAACATCGCATCCTCTATCTTGGAGATCTTGGCTTCTTTGAGAGGCTTGGAGGGGATGGCAATGTGCTGGAGTACCATTGGGGGCCCATGGCAAATATTGCAGCAAGGATGCGCACATCCAATAAAATTGTCGTGCGGGAGGTGGTCTGCAGGGAAATTGTAACGCGAAGGACGTCTTCTTTTCTTGTTATTTGAGTCTGTTTGACATGGTCCTGGAATTGGACATGCACGGGAGATCTTGTCGGCTTTCGCTGGGCGAGTTGGGAGTGGGCATACTTGTCGCTTGGCACCTTTAATCGTTGCGCGTCTACTATATCGGGCTCGTCATCCCGTGTCATTTCCTGATCGCCTCTAAGCATTGATCGTTTGCTCTACTCACTATTTTCCCGTTCCGTACACCGAGAGATCATCCTTATCATGTCCCTTTTTTGTAGCGGAGGTCACTCTGAATATGGCACCTGTTAGCCGGGTGTTGAAAACGTCTTGCACATAAAGGCGGCACAGTGCTGACATCGCATATGTAGCGTCGTGTGTACCCTGTCGCGGACATGGGTCGTGTTACACCGCTCCCCAAAGGTGGGGCGGTCGTGGGAAACACAACAACGAATCTTTGCGGGTGATTAGCCCTATTCATGTTTCGGAGCTTACTCTTCGGGTCAACTGTAGCAATCGTCGTGTTGCTCAATCTCCAGAAAAGAATGGCAATGATGGCCAGCCCAATAACACTGCTGCAGCGCGTAGGGCGGCACACAGGGTCTCTATTCCCCGACCAAATAGACAACGGGGGCAAGATGCGAATAATCAATAGCTGTGGCCCAGCACGAATCCCTTCTTGTTTTGGCCTGGCTTTGCTTACAGAGCAGCGACAGCGATGGCGGGGAGTGGGGGCTGAACTTTAATCCCGGTTCCTGGTCCGAGTCCTCGGTGTTTACAGATATTTAGTCTGAGAACGAGAGAACACTGCTGACTTTCGTCCTCAGCATTCGACCTCAGATTTTGCACTGGATCTCACGCCCAATCGCCGATCGCAGCCATGGAAGAAAAGAACGACCTCCCAGTACCCGACAAAACCACCATCAATGTCGCGCTGCTCTCCCAAGACGAGGCTGACAAGCTTCGGTCCCAAGCTCTCAGCTCCGACCGAGAGAAGATTCCCGCGGGCTATTATTCTAGCGCCCGCATAGTGGGCACGTTTGTCGGCATTGCGCTGTCACTCGTCGGCACGTACTTTGTATACCAGGCGGCCGCGTCCGTGATCACCAGCATCAACGAAGACATTGGCCCCAGCGAGAACTCCTCCCTCTTCGCCATCGTATGGACCGCAGCTCAACCCATCTCGATCCTGCTTTTCGGCTCCCTTTCTGACCGATTTGGTCGGCGGAAATGGGCACTGGCTGCCAACGTCCTTGGTATCTTGGGCGGCATCGTTGCCGGCACCGCTAAGACCATGAACACCTTGATCGGCGCCATGGTCATGCTGGGCCTAGCGTCTGGCGTTCCTGCATCATATCCTCTCCTGACCGGCGAGCTGGCCACCAACAAGGGAAAATTCCTCGCCACCATCACCGTCGTGGTTCCCAACGTCATCGCTACCGGGTTCGGCCCGTACATCGGACAGCGACTGGTCGTCTACGGTACCTGGAGATGGATTTTCTGGATATACATTATGATGATGGGTAAGTAGAATTTGCCATTGTGCGACTGCTAGAAGCTGATCTTCGCAGTCCCTGGCACGGTTTGCTGGTATTTTTGGTACCACCCGCCAACCTTTGTGCAGCTCCACGGACACAACTTCGAGCGACGGCAGGCGCTTAAGCGCATCGACTACTTGGGAGTCTTGCTACTGACGGCAGGCTTGACTCTGTTCCTGCTTGGCGTCTCCTGGGGTGGCACCACTCCAGCCCTGACGTGGGATTCGGCACGCATCCTGGGACTCCTGATCCCTGGAATAGTCTGCTGCGTAGCCTTTGTCATCTACGAGTGCCTGGTTCCAGAGTCACCAATCATTCCGATGCGATTCTTCCGGGACGTGCGGGGGTTCGCCTGCATCAACGTCATGTCGGCTGTTTTTGGTTGCATCAACATTGCCTTCTTCATACTCTGGCCCTCGCAGGTCATCCACATCTTTGGAAGCACCGGCAGCTGGGAACAGACGGCATGGATGAGCTGCACGGTCAACTTTGGGATCTGGGCGGGCATCATCATCGTGGGGCCGCTCTACCATATCATCAAGCACATTCGTTGGCAGCTCGTTGTCGCCACGGTCTGGATGTCCGTCTTCCTCGGCGTCATCACTACCGCCAATGCTAATCAGCGCGCCGCTGCCATTGCCGTTTCCTTCCTGTCCTGCCTGCCCATCGGCTGGGGTGAGGTTATCACTATGCTGCTCGTACAGTATCTCGTCGATGACCGAGATCTGGGCGCCGCGTTCGGTACGTACGAGTGCTCTCTCCCCTTGAACCCTGTTTTAGGTTTCTGTACCTTTTAATTGCCTATGTTCAAACCGATGTGCTGACACTGGACTTAATTAGCTGTGACCTCGGCCAATCGTACCATCCTTGGCTGTATCTTTACCTCTGTCTTCTCCGCTATTCTCACCAACAAACTTCCACAAGAACTATCCGCCCACCTGGTTCCACGTGCCCTCGATGCCGGACTGGACCCATCTTCCGTCCCTGATGTCGTGGCAGCCGTCGTCGCAGGGAATAGCACCGCCCTCTCACTCGTCCCCGGCTTGGATGACCCCACTGTTTTGAAAGCAGTGAACGAAGGCGCGAGCAACGCGTGGGCAGGCGCTTACGCGTACGTTTACTATTGCGCTCTAGCGCTGGGGCTCTGCTCGGTTATTGCGGCCCTATGTACCAGAGACATGGATAAGTATCTGACGGGCCACATCCCTCGGCAAATTTACACGAAGAGTGAGGGTGACGTGGATGTACTAGAGAAAATGAATGGAAGTACTAGCGGGGATAATGAGAGAGAATAGCGGCTTCATGTGTAGACTAGTACATGCACTGAATATAGAAGAAACAGGGGGCTTTTGAAGACTGGGTTGCCGTAATAATTATCTCTAAAATCGATGGTAAGGGAATACTTGAAGCAGTTACTTGTACGAAGTCCTCGACAATCATTTAGTGAACTTTCCGAAAAACTACAGCAAACAGAAGCAAGAAAAGACATGTTATGAAGTGGATCACGAGAATGAATTTCATAAGTTGGAACCCCAGGCAGATTGGCTTCTCACTGTCTTTTCCACCACCGTATGTTCTCCTAAAAGTGTTAACGAGTACTGACTACCTACTCTCTCGCTACTTAACAACGTATTTTAGTAACTACAGTTTCTGCGATCTGTCTATTCTGTCTCATATTAAACAACCAAGCTCGTTGAGACATCGGTTTGGCCCAACGCTTCAGGCTTACATTCTGTAACTCTTCCCAAGCACCCTGCGATGCAAGACTACTTCTCAAGAATGGTGGTGAACGAGACAAAATGCTAAAAGGACGAAGAGCAGGGGAAACCCGGGTTTAGGGAAGGGAAAAAATATGCCCGGTCGTCACGCAGTGAGTGGTCCCTCTCGACGAAGCAGATTGGCTGTTTTGAAAAGTATACGCGCATAAAGTGACGTTGACTTTCGGCTTGCGCGGCTTCCGCACACCCGCAATGTATAGCAAAGTACGTCAAATCCATAGAACGGCTATCGGCTAATTTCTCCTATAACCTTCTGATGCTTGAAACGGATACGCAAATAGCCGTTCCGACCGGTGTTACTGTTAGCTGGGAGCTTGAAGCCCCAATATGCTACTTAAATCCGCGTATATCCGTGCTTAACTCCTGCAGTCCACAACATCGGGTAGTCTCGGCAGGACATGATTCATGGCCCATCTACCTTTCCAACACCATTACCCACACAAAACCATGAAATAATGCCTATGTCCAAACCGGGTAGGCGGATATACCACCTCCGCCGTACGAGATGTATTCTAACTTTGAGTTAGTCGAAAGCTTGGCCGTACTTTGGGAGTACATATCGAAACTATAAGTTGAGGTGCCCGCGGACTTGAACTGAAGACAAGCCATCGCCGCAACAACATTTGCAACACATCAGCTTGACATTCCGCGGCACCATTCCGAGAATCTTCACAGGACATCCATCATGTCTCGTTACGCATCCGCTAATGCAAGCCCCAACGGTCCTGGCGATGCCCGACCAACTGCGCTCCAAATCATTCGAGACGAGGGACTTGAGGGAAAGCTGGGCGACAAAGTGTTTGTCGTGACTGGAGGTTCTTCCGGTATCGGCATTGAAACCGTGCGTGCTCTCCACGTCACCGGGGCCACTGTCATCACCACTGTTCGGAATGTCTCGAAGGGACAGGCCGTGGTTGACGACATTCTTGCCGCCGACCCAAACAACAAGGCACCCATCCAACTCGTCAAACTTGAGCTGGACTCGCTTGCGTCGGTGCGCGAGGGAGCAAAGGAGATTCTCAGCAAGAGCAAAGGACAGGTGAATGTCCTCGTCAACAATGCAGGCGTAAGTACCCACAGATCGAATTCCCGGCGACCAACTGATCCGATACTCGCAGGTCATGGCCACGCCCTTTGGGCTCACTAAGGACGGCTTCGAAACGCAGTTTGCAACCTGCCACCTTGGCCACTTCCTACTCTTCGAACTGCTCAAGCCTGCGCTGCTCTCTTCCGCGACGCCCAGCTTCCCCTCGCGCGTCGTCAACGTCTCATCCATTGGCCACCGCGTCGCCGAAGTGCGCTTCGACGACTTCAACTTTGGCGACGGCAAGACTTACGATCCATGGCTGTCGTATGGCCAGGCCAAGACTGCGAACATCTACCTTGCCAACGAGATTGAGCGCCAGTACGGCTCGCAAAACTTGCACGCCACGAGTGTGCATCCTGGTGTTATTTTGACCGGGCTGCAGGTGCACGTTAAGGAATTGATGGCGACTCCGAGCGAAGAGCTGAAGAAGGTTCTGAAGAGCACAGAGCAGGGTGCAGCGACCTCGGTGTATGCGGCAGTCTCAAAGGATTGGGAGGGCAAGGGAGGAAGGTTTTTGGCTGAGTGCACAGAGCAAGGACCTGCGGATCCGAATGCGGGCATGTCTATGTCGGATACAGGGTATGCGCCGTGGGCATACGATGAGGAGAAGGAAAAGAAGTTGTGGAGTGCGTCTTTGAAGATGGTCGGGCTGTAAGATGTCGGTTTCGGTCATGTCATCTACCGGCAGCGACAGGAGAGGAGTTTGAGCGAGCCGATGTCTCCAATACAAAGCCAACTTGTCAGAATTCTTATGTTACAATTTTCCTCACTTCCCTAGCCGTTGCTCGCCCTCAACGCTTGACTGCCCCACAATAAAGCAGTGATGGCTTAGCAAGCGGAATAGTAGATCAGGCCAACAACACTTAAAATTTCGCGGGTTGAAGGATGCATCACATGGCAAACCTTTGTTTATATGGAGAGTAGGCTCCGTGCAGGACAACTAAATATCTTGGGTAAGATATACAAAAACATTCATACCTACGGCACCGTGAGCATTAACAAATTGATGATGTTTGTCTTGATATAACCATCAGAACATAGCGACATTTAATCGCGCTTTACTCTATTTCTCTTAATACTCCTCCAACTTCCTCCTCCAAATCTTGAGAGGCAACGGTCCTGCGTTCAGATTGAAATGTTCGACCTTTTCCTGTTCCCAACTCTCCGACGGCAGTGCAAACTCATACCGATGCACCATTGACGCCGTCATCACCACCTGTTCCAGATAACTGATGTTTCTCCCAATACAACCTCTCGCTCCCGCGCTGAAGGTGATGAACCACGGCTGGAGCTCCTTGCCTGCTTGGCCCAACCACCTCTCCGGCCGGAACTCCTCTGGATCTGGGAACGCCTTCTCATCCCGGTGCGCGACGTACGAAGACATGTGGACAGTGGTGTTACCCACCACGTACTCTCCGAATACGGTGGTTCCCTCGGCTGGTGTCTTGCGTGGGAGGCCGAAGGGAGTTGGTGGCTCGATACGCAAGCTTTCGTCCAGGCAGGCGCGTAAGTATGGCAGGTTCTTGAGTTTGTCGTACGGGATGACCACTTCGTCGGGGTCGGCGACGGCATCAACCTCAGCACGTAGTGCAGCGAGGCAGGAAGGGTGCTTGAGCAGCTGGTAGAGCACATTGTTGATAGCGACTGCTGTTGAGAAGGAGCCAGCGTTGACTGTTGTTGGCGGTATCAGTTAGCATTTCATGTTCGGAGAGTAGGCTAATCGTAGGGCGGAACATAGGCCACGTACGCATAATGGAGCACTCAGCGTTTATCTCACCCAGTGGAAGCGTCTGGGGTATGCCATCCTTGGTTTCCATGAGTGCCTGGAAAAAGTCCTCCAGCTTCTCGCCTTTTTCATACCTTCGCATCCGATTTCGCACTTGATGCAACACAATGCCGTCGAAGTACTCTCCAGCGGTGATGAGCTTGCAATATTTCGGGGAGACCAGCTTGGCCAGCCTCTTCAGCAGAATGTACCAGTCGTATGACCAGACGAGATGTGATTGGGCAGTCAGCACGCCGTGCAGCGCCTCACGATAGCTCACGAGAGTGATCTTCCCATCAATGGCCTCTGAAGGCACCATATCATCACCACGGTCTAGGCAGCCGAGCTGTTCACTCAGACCAATGTCGACGATTGCGTCCATTGTGAAGAAGTTTGTCCATTTGCGGTAGTCAATGGTCAAGTCTTTCTCGTCAGGGTGGTTGCCGGGCTCGAGGGGTGCAGTGCAGCAATCGTCAAAGTGGCGGACCAGGCGCTGCATCTTGTCTGCAATTTTGTATTCCCAGTCCTCCAGGTTCTTGATTGCGAAGGCGCTGGAGAGAACTTTGCGCTTGCGGGCATGGTCCTCCTTGTCGACGACATCAGCGAGATGGGGGTGGGTGCTTGTCTGCAGTTCGTATGATTTATCCTTGAGGCATTTGGTACCGTGGCCATAGATGTCCTGCTGGGGTTAGCAAGTGATATTGGAAGAGCATGATTGAATAGACCACCTTGATCGCTCGGACATCACCGTACGACAATGAGTTCGGTCCAACACGGATAACGGGGTGAGTTTTGTGCAGCTCAGCCATACGTCGTGACCTTTTCCCACGGCTCGACTCTATCATGTACGGAACATTTGTGATTCCGGAGAGAGGGGAGAGATTTGGGTACCTCCGAAGACCTTTTGGGTCTGAGAAGTACTTGAAAACTGGATAAACAAAGAAACGCAGGAAAAATAGGAGTGGGAAGGCTACGAAAACCACGCTTGCATACATTGCATGTACGTATATGCAAGAGTTGGACTTGAATGGAGCTGATACCTGGAAGTTCAACATGGGGTGAGATGCGAGCGAGACGAGCTACTTTAATAGAGAGAGAAACGCGGTATCGGGGGACGATGACGTATCCAGCAGTAGTTCACGCAGCTAATGTCGAGTTTTCTAGCCCGGTCGACCATAGTGTTGTAGTGGAGCTGAGATCCCGATATACATTCCCACGATAAGTAATGGATTCCGTATCGACCGCTTCACGAAACGGGGTCTGCATGGGCTGGAAACTACTGAATTTCGGGACATCTAGCCAAAGTAGGCAGTTGTGTGGGAGACGAGTTTGCCTCTGAATAAGACGACCCCGCATGTTACGAACTGGGAGAACTACGTCTCGGAGTGGGTTGACCTCTCCGGTTCAGGTCGTGTCGAGTCGTGTCTATAGGGGCAGCATCTTCCACACTAAGCTACCAATTTGGGTCATCATTCACGATATTCACGCGTCGAGTGCAAGTCTTGTGGAGCCGTGACGTGAGCCACTTACAAGAATGGATAACGAATCCGCTGACTAAGCGGAGACAATTTCCCGCTCGTCTGCCGAACAAATCATTCACACGGAGACGTTGACGCGATTCTGCGTAACGCGAAGGAACCCGGGCAACCCTACGCCACGCTCTCCTGAATCAGCGTAGAACCCTCCCATGAATCAGTAGCCATCTCGGGAGGTGTTAGGGTGAGCGGACCAATGGGTTTTACGATGTGAGCTTCCAGATCCGCAAGATCTCCGAATCCCGAAAGTGCCTTACTCTCTGAAGTAAAGAGCCCCGCTGATGAGCGGTAGTGGAAAGAAACACCAAACACAAAAAACAGAAGTACTCGGTGTTTCCATACATCAGCTCTATCGGCTCGAGAACTTTTTTAGTAGGAGATTTGAAGTTGGAAAGAGAATCACCGCATGTGGGCAGGGAGACGCGATGGCGTAGGCACCATTCAAACACTGCAAGTACCCCGGCTACCTGGAGAAGCGAATTATGGAGCGAATGAGAAAGCTTGAGATTAGATCCACGACACATGTCATCGTCCACCCCGCACGCCCAGTGATCACCGGCTCGTTGTCACTGCGGGCCGACCAAGCCAATCACAGCGCAGTGTGGAGAACGCCACGATAGCGATAAGGCAATCAGCTTCAACAACCGCCGTGCCTGTTCCAGGCCACTGCCCCTCGTCCTTGTTGAGACAGGCAATCAAGGCCGAGTCAACAGTCTCTGTCCAATCGTCTTGACGCCATGAGCTCTTTCGGCCACCATGGCCCCACTTCCAGAGTGTTCCCGCGAGCCAAGACGAGGACAAAGACTTTCACCGGGTGCTGGACTTGCCGCAGCAGGCGCCTGAAGTGTGATGAGGCCCGACCTGAGTGCAGTCAGTGCAGCAGCAGAAGATTGCCGTGCGGGGGCTATTCGGCGAGGCTCCAGTGGCTGCAGCCAAACTCCGAGTGCTTCAAGCCCTCTAAAGCGGATGGACAGCAACGAAGACTCCTTCCATGTATGTTTCCCGAAGCTGATGTGAGGCCTCAAGCTAAAATTAGTAGTCTCCTCGATACCGTTAATGACGGAATCAGAAGTTGGGCGAGCCATCAATGATCTTGAAGGGGTCGAGCCGTTTGACGAGACCTATTCTCGCGGGCCATTTTCCGTGTTCAAGATCGAGTGGACGCCGGGGCGTGAAAGCAGTCCAGAACTACCGCATGTCTCGGCGAACACCCTTTCCGAGCAAGGGAAGAATTGGATCGATGACAGGAGCGGTGACCATCCAACTACAACATCGGATACAGACCATCGCTCCAACGAACCTCTACCTTCCCAATCACACCCGGTCGCAGAGGAGGCATCTCCCATTTCCGATCTACCTCCACCACATCGCGTCAGCCGCATATCACCAAACATCATTGAATCTTGTGACGTCGACCAAACATTTTCAAACCCTTCTGGGCTGGCTCTAGCGTTTGTGGAACCCGCCAGGTCGTGTACCAGAGACGATTCAAATGAGGAATACCTCGGAAGCCCACTGGATGAACTCTTCCTCAGGCCGACCTTCATAACATCTCAAGTGAAGTATCTCCTGGATCATTACCGAAGTTACGTCATGTGCATATACAGCATGCTGGAGAACAAGAGGACGCCCTGGCATCTCTTTCACATACCAAGAGCCTTCCAGTGTTGCACAGAGCTTGAAGTGGTCGGCCATTCCTCTCCGGCAAGAGGTGCGCTGCTGCATGCAATTCTGTCTGTAAGTGCGTACAACTTGAGGAATAGGCATCTCGGCCAGAAACGCTCGGACTCAGCAAATCAGTGGTCGGAAATCGCGTCAAGCCATCGCGCCAGAGCGTTGAACTACCTCCGTACGTCTGTATCAGACCCAAGGGCCGCATCCACCAACATGGAATACAAGGAACTACTCGCTGCAATGCTGAGTATGATTACAGTAGACGTAAGGCCTGTTTCCTCATGGTCTCGTGGAATTCAATACTGAATTACTTAGGTGGTTTCCGGAGATACTGAAACTTGCAAGATTCATTTGGATGGCTGTGAGAGTCTCATCCGAGCTCGGAAGCGGACTGGAGCCAAGCTCTCTTCCAAGACAAGGGCATTGCACCGCATATTCTTCTACCTTCGGGTAATGCAGGAAGCCATGCCGACAGCTGGTCACGAACCATTTACGGATACTGTTGGCCATCCATTGGCGAACGCGAGCGATGATGTCTACCCCATCAGTTCAGACGAGCTTGAATCATGGCTGGATCCTCAGAGTTTCAATGGTGAAGGGTACGATACCTCGTCATGGGAATTGATCTATGGTATTCCACAAGGCCTGATTATCCTCGTTCGTAAGGCTGCCCGGTTATTCCGATGCATGCGCCAACGCCGAGAATCGACGAGCCTGGAGCTTCACTTGGACATCTCGTGTGATGATCTCGAAGATGAGATCCTGAACTTTCCCGTCGAGGAAGCCGTCCAGAGTCTCGAAACTGCAACCATCGACCAGACAAACCGAGAGATTCTGCAGCATCACATCCGAGCCTTTCACCAGGCAGTGGTCATCTACTTTTCCGCCAACATTCGGCAAATGCATACACGACACCTCCAGCAATACGTCCAGACCACGATTCATCATCTAGAAAAAATTGAGGAGATCAAGGGTCGAGCGGGCATCATAGCTCAACCAATATTGTGGCCAGTCTTTGTCGCTGCGTCGCAGGCTCTTGATGGCGGTATCCGATCCCGGTTCCTGCAATTCTTCAAGAACGTCGAGATACACGGTTGCGGCATTTCTACCAGAGCAAGGGAGATATTGGAGGATACCTGGAGCAATGAGGGTAGTCGTGGCTGGTCCCAGGCGCGGGGTCTACTGTTTCAAAGGTACTTGATGTTGACTTGACCACGGTGCGTCCAACAAACCAATCTAGATGTCGACAAAGAATGGACGCTGCTGCTCTCTGAATAACTAGTACGGGATCGGGCTATGTACTACGCACAACCGGTGTCCGAGGCATGTTGCTCGTCCGTGTCGTTGTAATGAGTAATACGGCCCATGAGACCGTTCACCGAGATATTGTTTCACATGTTACCAAGATCTAAGAAGCAGCACAATTGTGGATAACCAACGTTTCGTTCTACCGCTGTCTATAAACTCGATCTATGCGCAAAATCCAAATATCAGAAAACAAAAAGCAAAACCAAAGACTAATAATGTACACAGAAGGCTTGACTCCTATCTGGCAGGGCCCACCCTGTCACAGATGATGCAGTACCGAGCTTGATTCGCCGTGCTGATAGCGAGGCCGGATGGCCAGCCCTTCCCCTCCACCAGCACTCTAGAGAGTGCCGCGAGGCGCTTAGCAGGCAGGAAGCGTCTTCAGCAGACCCTGGGGGCCCTTGCAGGCACCGATCGGGGGGTCCCTCTTGGGGCTCTCCTTGTTGCCGTCCTTCTCGATGCCGATGAACTCCTGGCAGACGTCCTTGACAGTGCCGCAAGCCCTGCTGATGGTGGCCACGTCGCCGTAGTTGGAGTTGATGCCGACGAGGTCGGAGGTGGTGCCGGAGCCGAGGGCCGAGACGCCGTCGACGACGACGTTGCGGGTCGCGCCGTTCTTGCTGCAGTTGCCGCAGCTGCGGTACAGCTTGCCGACCGCGCCGACCTTGTAGTTCTTGATGGTGACGGTGCCGCGGCCGTTGTGCTGGATGACCTTGTCCTTGGCGTGCTGGGCGCCGCCGCCCTCGATGAGGTACGGCCCGTTGCCCCGGAGCGTGATGGCGTCCTCGCACACGTCCTTGAACCAGACGTTCTTGATGGTGCAGGCGCCCAGGCAGTGCACGCCCTCGAAGGCGTCGGCGCCGATGATGGCGTTCTGCAGCGTGCCGCCGTTCTTGATGATGAAGACGGCTTGGTCGCCGCCCTGATCCTTGTCCGAGGTGCAAGCCTTGCCACGGCCGTATTCCTTCATCCCGCCGTCAAAGAAGTCGATGGTCTGGTTGGTCTGGAGCGTTGGCGCCCTCACACCGGCTGGGATGCCAATCAAGTTCTGCTGGGCGAAGGCGACGACGGCCATGTTGACGGCAAGGAGGGTGTACTTCATGGTGGAGATGGGTGTGTGTGTTGGATCTTTGGTGAAAACGAATGTGGTAGATCGGAGATCTGTGTTGTGAACGAGAGTGATATAGAACGAAAGTGATTGTGAGTTGGTGATGAGCTCTACAGTGCAGCCATGGCCGCTCTTATGTACCCTTCTCCAAGCCACGTCCTCTGGCATGGCATCAGTATAGCTTCTCGGTTCCTATCCGAGCGGTGTAGTTCAAGCATCGTGCATCTGAGAAATACTCGCCGCGCCTTGCCTCAGACGGCACAAGAGTGTCCTCGTAATGGGAAGACGGCGGCGTGAGCGAGGTCTTGGCTATACACGGGCGTTGCATCTAGTGTGAAGTCATACGATGAGCGTCTTGGTAAACGCCCGCGGCGTTGTAGTACTATTCTAGAAGAACGAGAATTTCCCGTTGTGGAGTGGCGCCGCAAACTAGCTGTTTGAGCCTCATTTCCGTTGTTTTAGGTCTCTGCGCCGTTGCTTGCACCCTCACCGAAGTCTGCAACACGGGACCAACCTAGCTAACTCTATCTACATCTTGTTTCGAACGAGTGAGGAAATGCTCAAATAAGAGTTTCTAGCTCGACTAGTCCATGGCGCGGTCGGCCCAGCGCATCCCACGTGCTCTACATTGTTCACTATTGTATTCCCGTGTTAGTAACTACAGACCACGTTGCAAACTCAAGCCCAGCTAACGATACGAGTCTAAGGTGGGTATCGCATTCCTAGCTTGGTGATTTACTAGATATAGTGGCTGGATTCTCGTACTCGCACCGGCAAGCGCTACGCTTTAGTGGGATAGCCACGGTGTCGCATTATCCTTTCTCTTTTGAGTAATTGATGGAGTGCAGAGAAGTGGTTCGATTAGTTATGGAAGGCAAGCGGTATATATACCGTTTGCCTGTCAGATAGCTATGCTAAATCTAATCGAGAGAGTAGTAAACAACTACGATAGAGGAATGTGATGCAAGACTGCCACGGCCTAAGGCATGCTTGGCATCAACAGCCAAGGGGGTTGGCGGCCGCTGGGCTCATTCAGGCACCAGGCCTCATCAGTAATGGTATGAGGACCCAATCTATATAGACGTTAACACAGTATCAGTGCACGTTGCTTGACGGGGAGACATGGCCTGAGCGCAAAGACGTAGATTTCCGTGGAATTGAGTTGCTTCCACTAATCGCCGCCAGCCAGGTAGCTGTTCGGGCGAAAAATGTGCGTGTCTGTCCTAGTCAGAGCATGGACAAAAATATATACGTAGAAAGTGCTGAATAGTAGATATCCCGAGGTCTAAGGACACAGCCGAAGCCTACCCACGTCAGTCCCGCTTTCCGTGCCAGACCTGTCCTGTCTATCGCCAAAATCCACGCTCTCATCACCCTCTCAATCGGAGCCTAGCCCCGCAGGAACCGGCTACCGGCTAAGTAAGCCAAGTGTGCATGCAGGAAATATCAATCCGCAAGTCTAGTTACGTACGTCTTCCGTACTCTGTACATATGAGCGATACACGATATGGAGAATACTCCATCTAGTGCCCGCAAGGTTCGGTTCATGCAGCCTCTTAGAGTTCGTGGTCGCACCCCTACTTGTATTGAGATCTTCTATCACGAGGCTGAACACCAGACAGTCTGGAGCTATTTGAGACTTTGCTTAGGGTTATAATGTCGCATTTTTTTCCGTAGGACTCGTGAAATTAATAAGCTCTTTAAAAAACTTAGACTTTTCTCAGATCTATGCGTCGACATCACACTGCTTTAAACAGGCGGTGCGGCTTTCTCTTCCGAGGTATGCCGAGCGTCCTCTTTCTCGGCTCAACTCGGGTGCGGTACCCCTAAAGGACTGTCCTCAGTCGAAGTTTGGGCAACTTTTGAAGCATATGTTCGATCAACTTATAAATCGCCAGATAGCTAGCTATAAGGATCTACACCGGATGAACAGCGCCCGGTACTCCGAGTGCTTCCTGAACAGCAGCAGCAGAGAATAAATACTCAAACACATTCTTGAACTACGACTATACAACAGCATTCAAAGCAAGAACGCGTCGAAAAAAGAAATGGCCTCTATCAAACGGTACCCTTCCAGCGGTCTGTCCGCCTTGGTGATCGGTGGCGGCATCGCAGGCCTTTCGTTTGCGGTTGAGGCCTATCGGAAGGGGCACGATGTTCGACTTGTTGACCGGCGACCGGACTTCGATAATTATGGTAAGAAATTGATGGGGGAGGAGGAATCCTTCCAAGACGATGAGCCGGTGTTGACAACTCTTTAGGTGATATAATGGCTCTGCAGCAATCTGCTCTGAAAACACCCGCACAATGGCCCAACTTCATGGAACGCCTGCGCAATGTCAGCATCGTCTCGGTTCTCGACATGCGCAAATATGACGGCACGTCGATCGGCCGATTCCCCGCTACCAACCCCGACTATCCGGCGCTGATCGCCACTCGTTCGGAGCTGCACAAGCTCCTCTACGAATACGCCCAGGAACTAGGAATTACTATCGAATTCAACGCCACAGCCGTCGATTACTACGAGACTGACGAAGCCGGCGGAGTCGTGCTCAGCGATGGCCGAAAGCTCGAAGCGGACGTGGTCGTCGCAGCCGACGGTGTGGGCTCCAAGGCTTGTCTGCTTGTGTCCGGCTACAAAGACAAGCCCAGCAGTAGCGGTTCTGCCGTGTATCGTGTCACATACCCGGTTGCCGTGGCTCTCGAAAATCCAGTCATTGCCGAATGGCTTGCTGATCGCGACAGTTACGCGGCAATGTTCCTGGGTCCCAATGCGTACGTAGTTGTTGGTAGGACTAGGAATACGGTATGCTGGGTCATGACACGCAAGGTAAGTACATCTGTATTGCTGTAAAGTATAGACCACTGAGTATACTACAGGACGACGGCGAGGCTGAAGAGGACTGGAGCAAGACGACATCTTCGCAGAAGGCTTTGAAATATGCGCTTGCAAGCCTAGCAAGCCAAGCGGAGGCCTGGCTGCTTGCAAGCGGCCCTTGAGGGCCGCTTGGCTTGCTTGGCTTGCTTGTTGGGAGCCCTGTGGCGGACGTCGTCGCGGATGTCGGAGGAATTTCGCGTGTGCCTTCGCGCGTTGAACCGCCCGAGATCCGGCACTTGCAACAGCTCGGTCAGACACTGGCCTTCCCAGCCATGTATGCACGACGAAGGGAATGGTCCTTTGGATCTCCAGAGGCAGAGACCCGCCGTTACAACTCGGTCCGGAGCTCGGGACGACTCACACACCCCGAACTTCTTTGCTCGCACGAAGCAATCTATCACCTCTGCTGGTGTATGCTACTATATCTAGGAGGGAAATGATCTATATGTGTAAGGGGAAGACGCAATGACCACAGCGGAGAATGCGAGGCGCCGAAAGTCCGAAGTACCCACTTTACACTACAACACTAAGGTGGGGCTTACAAATCTCGGCCGAAGTCTTTCACCCAGCTTGATCAGTTTCGAGGCTGGATGCCCTGGCCTGCAATGCTACGTCTTGCTTCAATGAAGATAAATAGAATACGTGTCTCTCCCACTGTGTCCCTCCGAACAGCATACACAGACACTCCTACTTTCTTCATCGTCAATTCATCGTCGGACAATTACTCCAACATGTCCCGTGAAGATTACGCCACCGTGGTCATTGTCGGCGGTGGTATTGCCGGCATGACTCTGGCCAAAGTCTTGGAGCAATGCGGTATATCATATGCCCTCTGGGAAGCTCGGGATGCCATTGTCTTCTCAGGGGGCGCTAGTGTTGGCCTGTTGCCCAATGGGCTGCGCATTCTGGATCAGCTCGGCGTTGCTGAGCAGGTTGAACAGTTCGCAGCGCCGCATGATCTGTGGGAAATTCGCGATGGTGATGGAAATCTGCTTAACTCGCTGACTGGAATGAGGCGGTTTAAGCAAGAGTGAGCACCTCCTAGAACTTTTGTACTGTGATGCTGACGATGACGAATCCAAAGCTTGGGATACGGCGAGTTCTTCGTGGAACGACAGCATGTGCTCAAGATTCTCTATGACACTCTGACAGACAAGTCGAGGATCCATACATCGAAAAAAGTATCGTCGGTGGAGAGCTTCCCTACACATGCAGTTGTCACTGCCAACGATGGGAGCAAAATCAACTGCGACTTTGTGATTGGCGCTGATGGTGTTCGGAGTGCTGTCCGTCGTTCAATCGAAGCGGCTTTGCCCAATCTGGTCAAGGACCCGCACAGTAAGTGCAACGTCTTTCCAAGGAGCTACAGAACACTAACTATTCGGAAGATTTTGGCGCGGGATACAACTGCGTTTTCGGTGTATCAAAGCCTGTGGCGCAACTTCGTGCTGGTCGAAATTTCAGGGTTTTCCGGCCAGACGTGACGGTGCTGGTGTTTTCCGGCAAGGATGGAATTCTGTTCTGGTTCCTATTCGAGGATCGGAAGGGTCTTACTGAGTTAAAGGACATTCCGAGATATTCGGAAGAGGATGCAGAGCTGCTTGCCAACAAAATGGCCGACGTAACCGTCTCCGATGGCGTGGTCTTCTCAGACGTTTTCCGGAGGAGAGAATTTATGTTCATGACGGCTTTGGAAGAAGGCATCGCCGAGAACTGGTTCGCTGGAAGGATGGTTTTGGTCGGAGATTCTGCACACAAGGTATGATTCCTCTTCTCACGTACCTTTCAAACGAGCTGTTGTCGACGGCAATTTAGATGACACCTCACGCCGCAATGGGTGGCAACCAAGCTATGGAGTCATCGGTGTGCCTGGTCAACCGTCTCCTCGAGCTCCGCAATAGTCTCGGGGGCACACTTCCCCGTGGTATTCCAGTCTCGGAGCTTGAAAAGTGCTTCGAACAGTACTACAAGAAACGCCTAGGCCGAGCTTCTGCTTTCACGCAAATCGCGCATAAGGCATGCCAATCTCAACTCATGGTTAACCCCGAGGACGAGGCCTACGTTCGCAATATACCAAACCTAGCCAATGACACCTGGATTGCGGGTTTTTTGAACCTTTTGGTAGAGGCTGAAAAACTTGAGAACTGGAGCCGAGATAGCGAGCGTGTCAGACATTACAGTGAATGGGCAAAGAAAATGAGAGCGGCTAATACTGGGAGAGCGTTTCAATTATAGAGGCTGAAGGGTAGAACCAAGGGAGGCGGCAAGCGTGGTTCGATGAGGGGAGTTACAGTGTAGTTAACGGATCCGTCGATCGATGATATGGGCAATAGATCTATTGTGCACACGGTGAATTCCTGTATTTTAGGTAGGGAGTAACTCTGAAACTCTCCCCTTGATACCGGCCTGCTGCTCCTCCGTGAATGACATTCCGAACCAATCCTTCAGGACATTCAAACGCTCAGACTCGGACCTGCATGATTTGACCACACGAGTCTTGCCGCCGAGGTTCTCTTTCAAGTCACCACCGACGAGCATCAGCTTGCCGGAGATCTCTAATGTCCCGTCCCCATTATCCCTGCGAAGGAACTTGACCACGAACGGTGTTACAGTCTGAAAGCTGTCAGGAGCGGTGCTAGTATAGAAGTTCATCACTTCAAAGTCGTTGTGAATGAATTCTGTTTCCGTGAAGCAGCAAAACGAGTTCCATGGCTGCTCCGGCGCGTTGCGATACTGGTAGATCCAAACTTTCGGTCTCTCCGCGCTTGTGTTGGTTTCGTTGTCAATGCTCGCGTAGTCGAAGCGGACCTCCTGCGGACCGAGGTTCTGCGTGATGTGGTGTTTGAGGAGCGGCATGGGCTGCCGCATTCCGTCGCCACCAAAGCCGACATCGGTTACCCATTTAGCGCCGTCGGGGAGAGTGACAATATTGACCACGTGTCTCCTGCTACGTGTCAGATAGTGGCGTTGCTGCTTGTTGGATACGTACCATCCAAGGTATTCACCGACCGGGACACCATCGCTACGAACCCTCGGCCTTGCGCCAGTCAGGTATACCTGAAACCCAAGAGCTCGCAGCACGCTGTTGAAGAAGATGCTGTGCTCCATGCAGTAACCACCGCGTCCATTCGCTAGAAACTTCTCAAGAAGGACATGTGCGTCAAGAGAGATATAGACGTCCTTCGCATAGTGCAGGGATAGGTTTTCGTACGGTATGGTAGAGATATGATGAGTGTGCAGCGCCGTTAGCAGTTCAATGTCTGGTGAAGGTTTCTGTTCCGTCCGAAAGGTCTGAGGTAGCCCAATGTAATTGAAGTAGCGCTCAAGCTCTCCCGAGGTTAGAAGTGAGCCCATATTGGACAGCGGACAAAGAAAAGAGCAGAGCACCGAGATTGCTCACAGATGGGAGTATTTCGAGATTCTTTAATGGAGACGGGAGGCAGTAGTAGACAGATCAGTCATTTTCGAAAGAGGAGCTATGAGTCACCAGAATGAACAGTCACGTCGATTCAATCCGCCTGCAGCCACAATACGCGTTTTGCTAGGACTTTGGTAATAGACGAGGAGTCATCTCGGTTACCGGATATAAAAGCTCCTATACCGGATTGTGTTCCTGATTGGGTAGTAAGAGGGTTCAGCGAGCTTCAGTTGGATTCCTTGCGTCCTGCGACCTGGACCACACGGTAGAATACACAAGTGCTCGGCACAAACGAGCCGGTAAATTCTCTGCTCACATCTTACCTCCATAACCGTTGTCCCCGAACTCACCCACTTGTTGGTTTTATAGAGCATTAGCACAGCTTGTCGTCAGAGACACGGCTGTGCCGAGGCATTAAACATCGATAGACGCTGCGCTGGGCGGCCGTGTTATGAATCGGTTTCCCTACAAGTAATTTAAAAAGCGAAGAAAGCGCCATTTGTCACGCAATCGCGATGCTATTTGATTTGCGGAATCCATAACCCATGGAAGAGGATCCACAATAACCTGCAGGTCATACGAATGAGCTGGGAAACCGAGATCGGAATAGACTCTCACTCGCCATTGCGCAATCTGCGACTGAGCCTGATGCGTCTAGATCGCGTGCACATACTCATTTAGGATTAGACTCTGGAATGATTGCAGGTGGCTTTAAATGTCGCTCTTGGTAAGTGAGTTTGACGCTTACCGAATCAAGTGCGCAGCATGCGCATGAACATACCAGATTCGGTACTCGTGCGCCTAGCTCACTAGCAAGGTACGGAAGACCGGAAAAAAGGGTTATCGGCCTCGAGCCCGCCTAAAACCTTATCGGAAACTCTCGGCTACTTAAGGGAGTGTTAAGGTAGGCAAAACTATCAGAATTTACTTGATTCATCCTTTTCGTGTATCAGCCCTTCAAATGAGACTGCCAATTGGCCCTCTTGTCTTCCCACTGCGGGCTGCCGCCCCATTGCGCAAGCCCCTACACGGAGTATACACGTCGCTTGTGCCCCTTCAGCCAACACATTCAGCTTCACTCTTCAAACACCTTGGCGGGAAAGCTAACGCACACCACTGGACATACATGTTCAACGAGCCCCTTCTAAAATTCGACGACTGCAAAGTCGCCGTTGACGCCTGGAGTGCGGGGAAAGACCCACACTACTATGCCGTTCTTTCCGGAGCTGCGTCCGACCCATCGTCTGAGCCGGCTGGGGTCATGTCATATCTCTCCGTTGTGCCGGATCACCGCAGGATTGAGATTGGCTGCATCATCTTTGGCGAACGGTTGAAGCAGACGCGAGGGACCACTGAAGCCTCGTATCTTTTGCTCAAGCACGCCTTCGAAGATCTCGGCTATCTGAGGGTAGAGTGGAAAGCCGATGCGCTGAATAAGCCGAGTGCGATTGCGGCAGAGCGGCTTGGGTTTGTGTACGAGGGTATCTTCAGGTTGGTTCATCATCATCGCCTTGTAAGAGAGTCACGATCTGATTAAAGAAGAAAGCACATGATTGTGAAGGGTAGGCAGAGGGACACGATCTGGTTCAGCATGACGGATACAGAGTGGCCTACTGTGAAGGCTCATCTCGAGGCCTGGCTCCATGCAGGCAACTTTGATGGCAGCGGGAAACAGCGTCAAGGACTAAGAGATCTCAGCGCGGGAAGCAAGGTCAACCCCACAGAGGAAACGAGTTAGCAGGTCAGCCGAGCGATTATGTTATGATTTAGCCCCGAGAGTGCATTGTGGGAGCTCGCTTGATAACGCACTGACAAATTCGGTTGTGAGGTTGTACGGAGAAGACCTGCGTCCATAGCGCTTGCCAAGCTACATTGATAAATAATCATCCGTCTCGCACGGCAGAGCTAGCCCGTTATGGAGTATGTATGCGATAAAAGCTGGGTCAAAACATCAGCACTAGAGTAATCCGACTGCCGTGGTAGTACGGCCGATTGATAAGCTCAGTTGGATTCTCGGAACCCCACCAATGCGGCTGCGGGCACCAACCGGAATTCGCCAATTCGTTGTTTCAAAGTGCATCCTGCTGACTACAGTTTTCGCGATCCCGCACGCCCCGATCATTTCAATCGGCTTAAATAGGATGCAGCGACCGTAACGAACGGCCGGAACCTTTCGATCGGAGCATCGTACAGTGATTTCCTCAACCTCACCGCGAAAGCACTCGACTATTGAACCCTTTCTCCTTTGAAAATGACGCCACCGAAAGTTCTTCCGGATCTACCCTCCGTTGGCCTGCAGGTTCCAGACTTCCCTGCAGCGGCAAAGGCTTTTCAATTTACGCGAGAGCACTGCGACGCTACAACCTACAATCACGCAGCCCGGGCAGCCTATTGGGCTCTGATCCTGTCGAAAAAGCTGCCCGAGTTCAGCAAAAGCTCTGTGGACCTGGAAGTAGTGGTGGTCGGATGCATTCTCCACGACATGGGCTGGGCGACATCTCAGGAGCTGCTCTCAAACGACAAGCGGTTCGAGGTTGACGGCGCAAACATTGCACGGGACTTCGTCCGCAAATTCTCCACGGACAACGAAACACCAGATCTGGAAGGGTGGAGCGAAGCTCGGGCCCAGCGCATGTGGGACGGGATTGCGCTTCACACCACCCCGTCAATCGCACGGTTCGCAGCACCTGAGGTCGCGCTCACGCACTTGGGAGTCATGGTCGATTTTGCTGGCCCGGGATTCACGGAACCGGGCAGAGGACAGTTGATCACTCTGGAAGAGTACCGCGCTGTTATGGATGCTTTCCCGCGGGCTGGCTTCAACAGCGAAGGACTGAAAAAGATTGCATGTTGGCTCTGTCGCACGAAGCCCGAAAGAACATTCGACAACTGGGTCGGTGGATTTGGACTCCGGTACGGAACCGATGGGACAGGAGTTGGGAAGGAGGCGTATGCAAAGGCGTGGGAAGAAGGGCAAGCTATGAACCTTCTGCTATCCGGCCTCGACGCTCTTCACTCACTTGATCATGAAGGGAAAACGGATTCGTGACCCATGTAGTTCTATGGCGTGTGGTAAGCCTATGTTGATCTTTCCAATCTTTCTGTTATATTTCTTCTAGTGCACAGATAGCCACTGTCGGGTCTAAGTAAATGGCCTGTTGTCTTTAACGGCGGAGGTGTAGCAAAGTGGATGATCTTGCAAAGGAGTAAGAAAATTGGCATATTGTTGAGAGGAGGGTTGGGGAGGTACCCTTATATATCCTCCTCTTGCGCTAACTACAGATGGACTAATAT